>PVJO010003101.1:0-129430 GCA_004026905.1 Hystrix cristata | reverse complement strand
GGAGGGGGAGGGGGAGAGGAACAGAGGGACAAGAGAAATAAGAAATGGAAGGAAAAAAATGGAAACGAGGCTTTTGTAAATAAAGAGGGAGGAGAGGATGAAGGGAGGGGAGGGGAATGGGAAAAAAAGAAGCAGCAAGAGATATCATGTACAGGTACAAATCCCCTACAATGAATGTTATCATTGTGTACATCTAAAAGGTACCATTAAAAAAATTTTTAAGTACAAAAAAAAATAAATATAATAGACAAACCCTTAATCAATCTAACCAAAAACAGGAGAGAAAACACACAAAAAAATGTAATTAGGAATGAAAAAAGTGAAATCGCAATGGACACTGCAAAATCAAAAAGATTATTAAGAACTATTTTGCAAGCCTATATGCCATTAAATTGGAGACTTCAGAAGAAATGGATAGAGTCCTGGATATATATGAATCAACAAAACTGAATCAAGAAGATTCAAAAACCCTCAAATAACCCAATAATGGCCAATGAAAATGAAGCAGTAATAAATAACCTACCAATGAAAGGCTCAAGACCAAATGGATTCACTGTTAAATTCTACAAAAAACTTCAGGGAAGATCTAACAGCAATACTCTTCAAGCTGTCTAATGAAATTGAAAGAGAGGGAGTACTCCCAAAGTTATTCCTAGAAGGAAGAAATACCATGATCCCCAAACCAGACGAGAATCCAACCAAGTAAGAGAACTGTAGACCAATCTCTCTGATGAACATAGATACAAAAATATTCAACAAGAAATGGGCAAACAGAACAGCAGAAAGATCATACACCATGATCAAATAGGCTTCATCCCAGGGATGCAAAGATGGTTCAACATAAGCAAATCAATAAATGTAATAAATCATATAAACAGAAGCAAAGATAAAAATCACACGATCATCTTACTAGATGCAGAAAAAGCCTTTGACAGAAATGCAACATCCTTTCATAATTTAAAAAAAAAACCCAAAGAAAATAGATATAGAAGAACCTTCTCTTAATCTGAAACTAGAACACTTGGACTCATCCTTTCCCCAAATATTCCTATTTTAGAGGTCATAGGTAAGGCAAGGTTAATGATGTCATCCATACACTCTTGCTATGTACCTCACTTCCCTATTGGATCAAGTGGCTATACTTGTAATCTGATTGGTTGATTATAGTTTAACCTATGTTGTACCCACATTATGACTTTGCTGCATAAGTACCCTGACAAAGGGCCTGTGTGGCAACTCCCTGGGATTCCCCCCTTTCTCTCAGGAGCTATTCCTATTCCCCACTAACCCTTTCTATTCTTAACCTCTTTTGTCCTTTGGAATTAATTTTTTAATTTTGAAAGACATGAATTTGGCACATCTGACTTCTAGCAGGTTGGGAGTTATATTTCTCCTATATCAAAATGATACAGAAAATTTGGTATTTACACACAAATGAGTACTACTCTGTCATAAAAAAGATAAATTTGAGTCATTTGTAGGAAAATGGATGCTCCTTGA
This sequence comes from Hystrix cristata, assembly GCA_004026905.1. Lineage (NCBI taxonomy): Eukaryota > Metazoa > Chordata > Mammalia > Rodentia > Hystricidae > Hystrix > Hystrix cristata. Next base: position 127,930 of record PVJO010003101.1, on the reverse strand, counting down.
CACCATAATGTTAAGCAAAATAAATCAGACACACAAGCTTACTATTACATAGTTTCTCTTATATGAGAAACTCAAATTATAAATGAAGAGAAAAATGGAAGATAATGGGAAGTAGGGAAATAGGTCTTTCCCAATTATTAGGGGAATCAAGAAATGGAGAGAGGGAAGAGACAAGGGAGGGAAAGGGGTTTTAAAAAGGAATTACAATGTGTTATGTACATGTACAAACAAGGAATGTAATCATTATGTACTTCAAACATATACTACTGAAAAATTAAAATTAAAAAAAAGAAACATAGGAAGAGAACTAGCTCCTGGTTGAGAGGATCCCAGAGAGGGTCACCATGTGGCCCCTTGGTCCGGAGCTTCCTATGGATAAGTACAACATTGGAATTTACTCAACTGTTCAGTGGTCATCTATGCCAGGTGACGCCATTGGTTTAAAATGACCAGTTGGTACTCAGGATCCCTAAACCACTTACTTAGCATGCAGAGTTTAAAGGAAACAGATATTTTAAAGAAAACCAGGTTATTCTGCATTTTTAAGCTCCTGGAAACTCAAGAACTTTGTAGGGAGGGCTGCAACTCCCTTAGTATGTAGGGGCTGCCACTCAGCCCTGAATGTAGGGGAGGAGTTGCATTACATTTTGCCTGAGGAAGTCCTTCCTTGGTCAAAGTCCTAGTCTACTGTCTATCCTTATTTTAATTCTTATCAGTGTAACTGACCACCCAACTCTATTTTAGACCCTTCTCTAGCTAGCTGCCTATTCATAAGCTAACCAACTAAACTCTTTTACACCATCTCTCACATCAGCCACTTTGCTCCTATTGGTCAAGAGAATGGGAAGAGGTCTGGTGAATGGTTTGCCAGCCTATGGGAAACTCTGAATCCATCTACTTGGAACACCTCAAAGAATTTATGCTTAAAGTCAATCTTGAAAACTAATGATCCAGGTGGTTCACTTATCCTACCAGTAATTTGACCACTGCCACTTCAGAAAAAAACCAAGGAATTCAGCACTCTTTACTATCATTTGAAGTTACAAATCATTATGCCTTCTTAAAACTGCATGTGTAGGAAGGAGAAGGGCAGAACATGCTTAGTTTCAAGGCATTTACTTGTATTTTCCTATATTTTCTGAAGTTCTCTACTCTGCTCAATGTCAACTCATCGGGAGTTGATTCTAAGAGTGAACTTACCCTTCCCATGAAAATCCTCTCAGTAGTCACACATCAGCCATGTTCTATAGCATCGGTGCGTATGTCTGAGTTTCGTTCTCATGGCAGCAGGTAGCAAGAAACATCTCAAGCGCTCCAGGAGCTAAAAGCTAGTAAGTGATATTGCAGAACTATTGTAAACAGAGTTATACACCTCAGAGACCTGGGGATGTAGCTCAGTGGTAGAGTGCATACTTAGTCCCCGGGTCCCTTAGACAATAACAATAATGAGCTTGATTGATACCGCTTATTATTAATAAATGATTTCTCAGGCTTCCAAGAGACAAAGCTTCCAAAAGGACTGAGATTTGAGAGGTTGAAACGGAATTTGCCACTTGGGGGCGCCATCAGGTTTAAGAAAACAGCTGTCTGCTATTTCAAAGTGTCACTTTGGGACCTAGCCCTTGTCCAGCAAGCTGCGTGAAATAAAACTGAATTAGATCTCATTTCTAGGAAAAGGAAGGGAATCTCTTTATGGGATTCCCTAAGTGAGATAACTAAAATTCAGTTGACAAACTCTAAATCCCCTTGTACAAAGAAGTCTTTACCCAGCCAAATGAAAGAAAAAGAATATTGTATTAAAAGATGCTCTGTGTATTTTGCAGAAAAGATAATGGCTTTAGATCAACATTCCAATTGAAATGAGAAAAATATTGGGAACAAATTGCATAACAGGAATCTTTTGACTTAAAATGGAAACCTAAACTTTTTGGGTTTCATAGGGGAAATTTTTGCTTCACTTGGGTTAGAAACTCCCAGAGAAAAGAAGAATTGATACGTGACTTCAGCTCTCAATCAGACTTTGTTTGTTCAACACAGATCATACTTTCCACAAGGGATAGTAGAAAATGACAGAGAGTGATGAAATCCCCAAGTATTGCAGAGCGCTTCTGCAGAAAGAGGGGCTCAGCGGTGGGAAATAATAGATATATTTGCCTCCTACTTTCAAAGGTCTTAAAGTCAAATGGGAGAGACTGGATTCAAATATGAAATAATTAGAGCAATATAACTGCAAAGGAAAAATCTAAGAAATGGGATGGTCATTCAGAAAAATAAAAGGATGCTCTGAAGAATTCATACTGAGTACAAGAGTTTGGATCAGCTGAGATACATGGAAGGCAGGCAGAGGAAACTCCAGTTTACACGAGTGATGTGCTCTTCTATTCTCTTTAGGTGTCTGTTGCAGTCTATTTTACTATTGACTGTTTTATTCAACAAATTTTGCATTAGCATTACAAAGGTTTAGCTTTGTTAAATGCTCTATTGAGTTAAAAAATTCATTTTAGAGTCTCCTCGAACCTTTTTCTGCAGGAGCTCAGGCAAGTTAGGTAAATGATTCACCCAGGGTTACACAGCTGAGCTGACCCTTCAGTCAGACTTTGGTCAAGGTAGCCAGCAGATCTCTCTCCCAGAAACTGGGAGCCCCAATATGAGTGACGGAGGTAGAAGAGGGCAGTACTAACCATTAAGGAGAATATTTAGATCTTAAATGATTTTGAAAAATAGAGGATTATTTTTCAATCTGAGATGAGGGATGATGCTAAGGATGTGATGATTTTGCTTCTGGAGGCCAAATCGGATTATTATTTTATTATCATTGTAGTCCTATTGTACCTCCTAGAAAAACAAAGCCTACTTTAAAACAAGGGAGGAATCAAACTGATCTCCAGATATAAATTGTAACCAAAACATAGTTAATTTATTGGACCATGTTGATACCTTACTAAACTACATCCTGGCAGCTTCAAAAGCCCAGAATATTTTCTCCAGGAGCTTCAGCTGCCACCACCAGAGCTGAATAACAGCCCACAATTTAGTCCTGCTTGATGATGTGGTGACTATCCTGTTTCACCTGGCTTTCTCCTAAGATTCTTCTGGTTATTCGCCTGGAAATTTGACTGTACATTCAAGGTGGCCATGTGTCTTGAATCATGAAATGTGGACCACTGTCCTCTGTCCAAACCCGCAAGATTATTTTGCAAAATATCAGCCAATCATTGAGTCCCTGGAAAACTTGTTCATTGAAAGAGAGATATATAGTGAATTGCCTGCGGCACTCCAAACACAGCCGTTAGACTCAGCATTCAGGCAACCAGCAAGATTCCACTGAAATATCTGCTGATTGGTTCTGCAGTCAGACAGTAAATTGGAAAGCCAGAGATTAAAGTCAGACTGGTGGAATAAAATCACCCCCTCGTCAGGGAATCTACACATGAAAAGACCTCCCAAGAGGATCATTAGAAAATGGCTAGATCCCAACAATCTTCAACAGCGTTTTCATGCACCAATCTTCAAATGTGAGAAAGTCAAATAACCTGAGGAGCTGAATCAGAGCAGAGTCTAGATCTGAAAGGCAAAGAGGATCGAACTTGAAAGGGGCACACAACAATTTCAAGCTCCTAAATAGGCTTTGATTCTGGAAGGTGAGTGAAAACAAGGAGTGCTGGGAAAAGGCTGCAAAGAGCAGCGAAACTATTCCTTATCCAGTTTCAGCCTAAATTGTACTTCCTCAGAGAAAACTTCCCAATTTTTATTCCCTGTACCTCCCCTTCTATGACATGTATCATGTTTGTAACTTCTCTGGCTTTTCCATTCGAGTCTAAGATCCATTAGAGCAGAGGTCCTTTCTCGCATTCAGAGCTGTGCTCCAAGCTCCTAGACAAGCTCCTGGACAAAGAAGAGTCTCAATAAGTACTTTTAAAACTGAACATATTTACAATTTGGGATTCACTTTAATGGACTCGGCACATGCCATATCTGAAGGGGCTATTTCAGAAGAGAAAAATGGAAAAGACTTGTATTCCTAGGGGCTCCATTTTTGGAAGTTCTGATACCCTCTGCCACTTTTATTTGCTTTGGTTAGCTTTCCACTGTTGTCCTCATTTGGGAAATTAATGTCAAGAACATAGGCCAGGTTGGCTTCCCTTCAGAAACTACTGAAGGAAACCCCATGTTGCAGGAAGATTTTTAATTCTACTCTTATCCGTTTATTATTGAGCTGTGCGCTTCTTTATTCTGAAAAGAAGTCCCTTATCAGATATGTGACTTATACATATTGCAGTTTGTCCTGTGGGTTGTCCCTTTACCTTTATAATAGTATCTCTTGTAGCACAAGAGTTTTTAATGTTCATGTAGTCCAACTAATTTTTTCTTCTTTGCTTTTGGTGTCATCTCTCAGAATCTATTGCCAACTGAAGGTCACAAAGAGGTACTCTTATGTGTCTTCATCTTTACAGCTTTAGGTCTTATGTTTAGGTAGATGATCTGTTTTGAGCAAATCTCTGTTTTTTCTGAGGTAGGTGTGTTAGTCACCTTTCTGTTGCTGGAACCAAATACCTGACATACACAACACGAAGGAAGAAAGGTTGATTTCAGCTCATGGTTTCAGAGGTTCAGTCAATGGTCAGTGGGCACCATTGCTTTTAGGCCCGAGCATGGCAGATACAGGAAGATTTATTACTTTAATAAACCATCCCAAAACTCACTGGCTATAACAATTTGGTGTGTCGCTGGGGATTTAGCTCAAGTAGTAGAGCGCTTGCCTAGCAAGTGCAAGGCCCTGAGTTCAATCCCCAGAACCAAAAAACAAAAGAATAAAAAAATTTGGTGTGTCAGGTATTCAGTTAGGACTTGGTTGAACAAGTCTCCACAAGGCATTGTCTGGGGTAATTCATTCAGCCACTTTTAGCCAGCACATGGACTGGATTAGCAGGTCCACAAAGGCTTCACTCACATGCCTCAGACAACAATATCCCTCCCAGTGCTCTTTCTCTTTCCACATAATCACTCCCTCTTTGGTGGTCTAGTCTGTGATTCTTTATGGCCTGGAGTCTGGCTGTAATGAAAAGAAGAACAGTGAAAGCTTCCTGACTTCCTTAAAACTAGATCTAGAATTGGCTAAATGTCATCTCTACCAAATCTATTATTCAAAGTAAGTTACAAGAATATCCCAGATTCAAGGGGAAAGGAAGTGGACCCTTTCCTTTCTGGGGAACAGCGTGTACACACAGAAGGAGAAGAAAGCAATGGCTGCCATATTTGCAGATTCCACAATACTGCACCACACTCTATATTATTATGACACAGCTTTCAGAATTTCTCTACAAGCAAACATTCTCCTTTCCTCATCCCTAAATTTAAGACCAAAACTAAGTACTTTTTGTTTTGCCTCTGTATGTCCTTGCTATAGCTTGGATCTCAAGTAGCTCCCAAAAGACCATTTTTTAAAGGCTTTGTCCCTAGCATACAATTCTACTAGGAGATGATGAAAGCTTTAAGAGGTGAGGCCCAGAGAAAGTTTGTTGAGTCATTAAGGGAATACCCTCGGGGGGGGGGGCTTATGGGACCTGGATCTCTTTTCTTCACATCCCAGCCATGAGCAAAACAGTGTGTTCTATTGCACTCTCCATACTGTGATGTGTCACTTTGTTGCAGTCCCAAAAGCAACAGGGTCAACCAGTCATGGACATAAAGGTCCAAAACTGTTAACCAAAATAAGTCTTTTTGCTTTATAAGTTGATTATCTCAGGTGTTTGTTGCAGTAATGGAAAGCTGACTAACACAGTCCTGAAGGAAAAGCAATCTGATTCCGGAAGATATCTTTTTTTTTTTTTTTTTTTTTTTTTTTGGTGCCAGGGATTGAACTCGGGTCCTTGTGCTTGCTAGGCAAGCACTCTAACCACTGAGCTAAATTCCCAGCCCCTAAGCAGTCTGATTCTGAAAAAGCCAAAATTAAAACAAAAACAAATAAATAAACCAGATCTTTGTCAAACATTAGAGTTCAAGGTTTTGTCTTTAAATTCTAGCTACACTGGATTGGTGTAAGGACTCCTTGTACTATGTGTAAGTTATTAATAAGGTGCATTCAGATACTTTTTAAAAGAAAAAAGGCCTAAGTCATTTTAGAGCCAGGGATTGTATTCTATCTCTAAATCATCTTGTATTTCCAATTTATTTGCATTACTCAGCCAATGAGATTATACAGACTTGTGATATTCTTGAATAACCAGTAATATCCTTGCAGATCATGCACCATGGCCACCCCGACTATCAAGCCCATGAGTGCTTAAATGGGGGAAAGCACAACATGGTCCAGTGTGCCTGTGTTAGCCAGCTTTCTTTCATGATAACAAATATCCAAGATGAATCAATTTTTATAGAGTAAAAGATTATTCTGGTTCAGAGTTTTGGAGGTTTCAATCCATGACCATTTGGCTCTATTGCTTTGGGGCTTATAAGAAGGTTGTGCATCATGGCAGGGAGCATGTGGTAGAGCAGAGTCACTTCATGGCCAGGAGCAAAGAGAGAATAAGAAGGAGGAGCCAAGATCCCACTATTCACTTCAAGGTTGTGCCCCCAGTGACCAGAAGACCTCTCACTAGGGTCCATCTCTTAGAGGTTCCACCACCTCCCGGTAGTGCCATGCTGGAGACCAAGCCTCTAACACATGGGTTTTGGGCAACAGTTGAGGTCCAAACTATTGCACTACCTCTAGATGAGAGGTCCCTGAAGTGTGGGAAATGATGCTTCCCAGCACCCACCAAATCAATTCCTAAAGATTACTTCAAATTACAGATTGGAAGAGGCTGCATTATTCAGCAAATTTTCCGAGAGTTCAAGCGAACCTGGCCTCGTACTCAAGCACCTTTCTGGCAATATCCATACAACTCAGAGTACCTTGGAAAACTTCTATGTCTTGCATCACTAATCATGAGATGTAAAGTAAATAAAATAATATGACCTCCTTACAGGATTGAGGGAAGAATCAAATGAAAAATAGATGTAAAAATTACTCTGTAAACTTTAAAGGATTTCTCTTCCTGATGTTTCTTTCAATTACATCTCCCAACATATGTACTCTCTTAGCCACTGGAGTAGCCAGAGGACCCAGCGGAACCAAAGTTATGTAGATACTTGCTTTCCTCTGCACCGGTCAGTGTGCTGAACTCTAAATATCAACTCATTTCTTTCTCACAATAATGCCAGAATGTACTATTATTATTTCCGTTTTACAGATGGGGAAACAGATAATGAACTAGTCAATCTACTGTATCCTAGCTAGGAAATGATAGCACCTGGACTGTAATCCAGACACTCTGGCTTCAGAGTTTATGCTCATAACCACTTATTCAAACATTTCATCACTTTTAACACCATGCTTATCCAGGAATAGACCATAAGTCAATAATAATTAGAAATATTTTGACTTAATATATGAATAGATGGAGAAAAGAGAGAATTCCCTGTCGAAACCAGGTCAGCCTGGAGCAAGCAGCAACCATCTCCATTCATCACACAGAAAAGTCTATCTATAGAATGAAGACATCACACCAGATAAAATATATTGGTCAGGAGGCTACTTATTGTAATGAACAATCTAAATAATTTGGGCACTTATAATAGTCCCAAACCACTAACCCTGGTAGAGCAGCCCATGTCCAAATGCCAACACTGTGACCCATTTTCTATCTTTCTAATGTTGAAAAGTTTGGATAGCTTTCAATATTAGATTAAAAGTTCGGATGGGTCATGCATCTTGGTTCAGATGTGTGTGGTTGAAGGAATGACAAAGGAGTGTGGGCAGAGAATCCAAAATTAGGACTCAGAGTTCTCAATTATCCTATTATTGCACAAAGCATATCTAAAGAAATGCCCAGTACCAAGGAGCAAAGTGCTGATGGCTGGACACTTCCTTTCTTTGCAACTCTGCTATAACTCTCTCCTTGCTCTGAAATTCAAGATACAATCTTCTAGCTGTGGACTGCTAATGGAGGCAAATAATGAGTTAGATATGTCTAAAGTAAAAGTATAGATAAATGATTCTGACTCTCTAGAAACAAAGATACAATAATGATTTTCCTACATTCATTTCTTTGAGCAAACCGTGCTAATCCAATTCTTGCCCTATAAGATAAGGTAGGCTCTATCTACCGTAAAAGTCTTGGTAAACTGCTGGAGAAGTCAAGAGGCAAATGAGGTTAACAAGAGCCTAAGAGATGCTGGCACCACCAACAAGCCCTTCCACAGGCGTGGGGGGAAATCCACGGATAAGAAAGTCTCTGGGATCAGTAAGATCCTTCATGAATCACCATTCCACTGCTCAATAGGCAGCTCTCTGCTTCTCCTCTGGACTCCCAGCCCAGAGATTAGCTCAGATAATACAAAAAGTCTGATAGCATCTCAGACACATCATTAATATCAAAGTGTTTCCTGAGGAAAAATACAAATCCGAGTCAATGTGCAGTGATTTTTGGGATTTCTCAAATGCCAAATGCTCCTGGAACCATTTCCTTCTTTCTTCTCTGTTTCACATTTCTGAAACGGACCAAGGACATTTTTTAAAACCTGTGTTCAGTGTTGACTCATTTCTTTGTATTCCATGCTATTTCCTCACTATTCTCTTTGGCCAAAGCTTATCTACCTTCTCCTAGAATTTCCTGAGGCTTAGACTTTGCCTACCAGGTGACTTATTCAATACAAAATGGCTTAGTTATCTGACAAATGGCTTGCTTTATGAGATCAAGTTTGAAATATTGGCTGCATAAATGAAATTTCAAACTATGAAAATGTGACTCACTGACAAATTGTTTAGTCATGGCCCAGGCTCCATCCCCTTCCTTCCTTCATTCCTTTAGCCTTATACATTGTAAACATGCACCGTTAGAATTTTGCGTTAGATAATAGCATGACAAATCATCTCGGGACACTTTGGAGAGTAAAAGAACCACAAATAATTAACAAGTATTAATTTAGCTACATCAAGTGTAAATTGGGACCTTCCTGAGCAAAGCAAGGTATAAGGTCACCCAATTATGGCATATCCTGTAGCACTGCACGGTGGCAGTCATCCCGGTGTGGTCCCCCAAGGCTGTGTCAGGACCGCTAATCCAGGTCAGTCAGTTCATATTTATGCATAATTAGGGCTTTTAAAGCAATGGAAACTAAAACTAGGTTAGAGGAAAAGATTCAAAGGTTAAAGAGTGTTGGATATGATGCCATCTGCTCCCATTTCATAAACCTCTCTCCAGGAGCCACGTATTTGACCCCCGAGGTAGGGCTTGTCCACTTTCCCTTTCTATAAGAATTTCAAGGTTGTAAATGACACGGGCTTTTTTCTTTTTCTCAGGCGGAAGGAGAGAGCAACTGCCCTGCTCCTATATAAGCCGACAGATTCATGACTTCAAGGTTCTTCTCCTGAGGTGCAAGAGGACATTTTCCGTGCATATAGCAAGATGTTGGCAGGGATTATATTGACTCTTATAATCAATTTGGGAGTATTATCATTTTAACAATATTAAGTCTTTCAATCCATGAACATGAGATGTCTTTCCATTTATTTAGGTCGTTAATTTCTTTCAGCAATATCTTACAATTTTCAGCGTGCTCAAGGATTGCTTTCTTCCTTAAATTTACTCTGAAGTATTTTGTCATTTTTGATGCTACTGTAAGTGGAACAAGTTTCTGAATTTCCTTTTGGAGTTGCCCATTGCCGATGTATGAAAATACAAATCATTTTTTAACATTGATTTTGAATCATGCAACCTTCCTGAACTCAGTTATTGGCTCTAATAGTCTTTGAGAATTCTTTAGAGTTTTAAAAATCTATATGACCATTTCATCTTCAAATAGAGTTTTTTTTTCAGTTCCTTCCCACTTTGGATGCTTTTTGCTTCTTTTTCTTGCTTAATTATGCTAGCTAGAACCTTTGGTATGATGTTGAACAGCAGAGGAGAGTGCAAACATGCTTGTCTTCTTCCTGCTCTTTCACCATTAAGTATATGGGCGATAGGTTTATTATAGGTGCCTTTTATCAAGTCAGGACATTTCTCTTCCATTTCCTATTTGTCGGATGTGTGCGTATGTCTATCTATTCATAAAACATTAGTATTGAGTTTTTTCAAATCACTTTTCTTACTTATTGAGATGTTATCATGTGTTTCTTTTCATTTTTTATTAACTTGATTGATTTTCATATATTGAATGAAACTTTCTTTCCTAAGATAAATACCACTTGTTTGTGGTGTCCTTTTTCTATATTGCCAGATTTAACTTGCTATTATTTTGCTGAGGATTTTTGCATCTGAATTAATAACTCCTTTTCTTGTATTGTCTTTATTTTTAGCTGCAATGCAACACTGAACTTTTAAAATGAATTTGGAAGCGTTCTTTCTACTTCTTCCTCTTTATCGTCATCATGACCTTCTTTTTTGGAAAAATTTAGAAAGGATTGGTGTTAATTATTTTTAAATGTATAGTAGAATTCTTCAGTGCTTTTTTATAGATAGGTCTATTCTAATTTTCTATTTGAGTCAGTTTTGATAGTTGGTGTCTTTATAGAAATGTATCCCTTTTGTTTAATTATCTAATTCATTTACCTCATAATTATTTGTAGTATTCATTCATAGTCTTTTATTTTTGTAAAATATGCAATAGTAATATCACATCTTTCATTCTTAATCTTAGTAATTAATGTCTGTGTCTTTCCTCTTTTTCCTAGTTAAGGATTATCTATTTATCTTCTCAAATAATCAACTTTGGGTTTTATTGGTTTTCTCTATTTTCCTAGTATCTATTTCTAATTTACTTATTTCTGCTCTGATGTCCTAACTACTATTATTTCTTCCCTTCTATTTTTCTTTTTATCTTCTTGTTCTAGTTTTTTATGGTAGAAACCCAGGTTATTAATTCAAGATCTTCTTTCTTTCATAATATAGATATTTACAAGAATAAATTTGCTTCTGAGCATTACTTTTGCTGAATTCCATAAATTCTGATATGTTGTATTTGCATTTTAATTTATCAAAATAATTTTCTAATTTTCCTTGATTTTTTTTCTTTGACAAATTGGTTACATAGGACTATGTTTGATTTTCACATGCTTGTGAATTTCCCAAATTATTTTCTGTTAGTGATCTTCAGTTTCATTTCATTCTGGTTGAAGAACAGATTTTTTGCTTTGTTTTGTTTTGTTTCTTTCAGACAGGGTCTCTCTATGCAGTTCAGGCTGGCCTTGAACTCACAGTGATCCTCCTGCCTGAGCCTCCCAAGTGCTGGGATTACAGGAGTATGCCACCACACTCAGCGTGAAGAACGATTTTGTATACACTCTTGAGATTGTTTTATGACCTAACATATGATCTATCCTGGAGAATTTTCTGTGTACACTTCGGAGTAATGTGTGTTCTCTTATTGCTGGGTAGAATGTTCTACAAATATGTTCAGTCTATCAGTTTATAGTGTTACTCAAGTCTTATATTATTGATTTGTCTATTTGTTTTTTCCATAATTGAAAGTAGAGTACTAAAATATTCAACTATTATTGTTGACTTTTCTATTCTTCTATGCAAGTTTGTCAGTTTTGCTTTATATAATTCAAGGATCTGTTGTTAGTTGCTTATATAGTTACAGTTTTTATATCTTCTGAATGGATTCAACTTTTTGTCTGTAGTAATAATTTTGTTGTAAAATCAGTTTTCTCTGATATTAGTACAGTTAACCCCTCCAGCTTTCTTTTTCTTGCTGTTGGCATCATTTACTTTTCACCATCCTTTCACTTTCGACTATTTGTGTTTTTGAATCTAAAGTGAATCTCTTATAGACACCATAAAGTTAGACTTAAAAAAAATTCTATCCATCCCTCACTTTTCATTGAAGAGCTGACCTCATTTGTATTTAATGTAATTACTGATAACATAAAACTTATGTTTGTCATTTTGTTATTTGTTTTCTATATGCCTTATAGTATTGGTGGGAATTGAGACAGGATCTCATTCTGTAATTCAGGCTGGGCTTGAACTCACTGTGTTGCTCAGGCTGGCCTTGAACTTGTGACGATTCTCTTGCCTCAGCCTCCAGAGTTCTGGGATTACAGGCATGCACCACCACACCTGACTTTTATTGTATTTTTATTCTTCTATTTCTTCATTACTGCTTTCTTCTGTATTAAATAGGTACTTTTTTGTGTACCATTTTAATTATCTTTTTCACTATACATTTTCTAGTTTTTTTCTGAGTAGTTGGCCTGAGAATTAACATTTTAATATATAACAATCTCCTTCAAATTAATACCAACTTAGTTTCAATACTATGTAGACAGTATGCTTCCATCTAGGTCTAGGGTTCACCCCTTCTTTATGCCATTATTGCCAAAAATTATGTCTTCATACAGTGAGCATAGTGTGTCCTCAGCATAGATTTATGCATATATTGGTTTGTAAAGTATCACATGTCTCTAAGGCTCTATTCCTTTTCCTTTATTTTTTTTTTCTTTTTGTTCCTCAGGCTGCATAATTTTAATAGATCTGTATTCCTGTTCACTGATTCTTCTGCCTCCTCAAATATGCTACTTAACCCTTTTTAATCTCGTTAATTTCGGTTATCATACTTTTCAACTCTGGGATTTTTATTTGATTATTTCTTACATTATCTGACTATTGATGTTTTCTATTTAGTGAAACATTCTTCTCATGTTTTTCTTTAGTTCTTTAATCATGATTTTCATTAGCTCTTGAATCAGCTTTTTAAAAGCTCATTGTATTAGTTGACTCTCTGACAACTGAGACAAAATACCTCACACCCACAATTTAAAGGAGAGATTTAATTTGGCTCATGGCTTCAAGGTATTCACCACATGGTAAGCTGGCTCCAGGGCAGAAACATCATGGTAGAAGGACATAATGGAGCAAAGCTGCTTAGTTCGTGAAAGCCAAGAAGCAGAGCAGTGGAACACTGCCAGAGAAGAAGGGTCTAGACAGACATGAACACCAAAGCCACAGTTCTGTCACCTATCCAGACACCTAGAAGTGTGCTCCCCTAATCACCAGGGTGGATCTCAAAGCCAATCAAATAGACATTCCACTCAAACCACCATATCATATCCCTAGTCAACTTCATATCCACCACACCTGAAACCATACTTAATTTCCCAATTAAGACAATGGCAACTTCATAATTCCACCTAACATAATATAACTATCCTGTGTAAAACCAGAAACACAACAATCACTTCCCCAAAGTCTCGGCAGGGTCAACATTTTTGAAAAGTCCAAGCCAAAGTCTCTTCTGAGGGTCAAGGCAAACTCTTAGCTGAGAGTTTCTATAAAAATAAAAAACAAATCATAGAGCCCCAAGTTACAATGGTGCAAGATAAACATCTCATTCCAAAAAGAAGGAAACAGAACAGAACAGATTTGAACCATAACAAGATTGTAACCCAGGAGAGCAAAATTTAAGCTCCATATCTGGCATCTGGGCCACACATAGTAAAATGTAATTTCCAGAGGGCTTAGGTGGTCCCACTCCTATGGCCTCACCAGTTGCAGCTCACATGGTCTTTCTCTTGGTCTGGCTTTACTCAGGGCATGCAGCTTTCCTCAGCATATTCTTGGCATCTCCAACTTTCCAGTGTCTGCACTCAACTTTGGCTTCATTCCCACAACTTTACCAATTGCTCTCTCAGAGACTCCATGCCTGACTTCGCAGCTCTTCCTTTGAAATCTGTGTGGAAGCCTCCCTGACTCCACAACTCTTGTATTCTGCGTGCCAGTAAAACCAGCATCACACAATGCCAAGGTCTGTTGTCAGCAGGAGCAGTAGCCAGGCTCCATTGGATCATGGAGACAGCAACCTATAAGTGCGTAGATGGCTAAGCATGGTGAAATGAATCCTGGATAACCACTTCCCTAGGAGACTCTTCTTGAACGGGGGTCTCAGGAACTCTCTTTTCAAGTGAAAGATTTATATTTTTACACCCTTAGCTCGTGATGGGTGGGTCTTGCTGGTTTCTGCAATGCCTTCAAGCCAACTTTTTTGTTTTTTGTTTTGTCCCTGTACAAAGTACTTGGTTTCTTTCTAATGGCATTAATCTCTTCAGCAGCCATACTTCTTTGGCCCCAACTTTATACATGGTTCCTCTTTGGCCAAAATTTAAGCTTTTCAAATTTTTCTTCCCAGCCTTTTGCCCCATTTCTCACTATAATCTGGCTAAAAGCAGCCAGAAGTACCCATGCTAAGGCCTGAAAGTTGGTGTACCTTTGAATTTCCTCTGCTAAATCAATTAGCCCACCACCCTTATTGTCAGTCTCCTGCAAAGTATCAGGACATGAACAAAATGCAGACAGTTTTCTTCTACAGTGTAACACACACAACCTCTAGTCCTACTGCCAATGGAGTCCTTGTTCCCAAATGAAACTTTTGAGTCTTACTGTTATTGTCCAAATTTCTATCAGCATTCTGGTCTTCTGAACTTCAACCAGAATCACCCATCCATCTCTGTTTAGCAAACCAATTCCAAAGGCTTCTAAACCACAAGGTCAGGTATAATCATAACAATGACCCAACTTCTCTGGTACCAATGTTCTGTATTAGTCAGGTTTCTTGTTACTGGGAAACAATGCCCAACACCCGCAACTTAATGGAGGAGAGATTTAATTTGTTTCACAGTTTCAAGATATTCACTATATGGTCGTTTGGTTCCAAGACAGAAACACCATGGCAGAAAGGCATGGTGAACCAAAGTTGCTTAGTTCACGGCAGCCAGGAAGCATAACAGGGGAATAGTGCCAGAGAGGAAGGGGCAAGGGACAAGACATACATCATAAGGTCGTGTCTCCATCACCCACCCAGACACACCCAAAGCTATTTTGGGATCCACCAATCATCAGGGTGCATCCCAAAGTCCATGAACTTGATAGCTCACCCTAACTACCATACTGATTTAAAATCTTTGTCTAATAAATCCAGTGTCTGAGCTTGCAATGACTGCTGTGTTCCTGAATATGAGTGGCAAATTTAAGAGATGTTCATTGTGCCATTTTCACTGATATTCCACTATGCCGTAAGTGACAATAATTTGTGTCCCTGCTTGAGAAGCTTCATGCTTACTTTTGGGATAATTTGAATACATTTATCAATTCTGTATTCCCTATGACAAAATATTCATTTATTGGTCTTATTAAATTGTGGATATTACTGTTGGTGCTCAGGCAAGAATTGATTTACACTCATCCATGCCAATCAATGATGACTTTCACCATGGTTATGAGGTCCAAGTCAAAGACTATAAACATATTTAATTATTTTCAGGGATTGGAATAGGATCTCTAGATTCTGTATTTTACACCTCTATGGTAGATGAGTCACCACATTTTCTCTAGGTAAATTACAGGACTCTAAATGGAGCTCCAAGAGAAGTACAGCTTCTGAGAAATTTGGGAGAGAGTATATGACCACAAGAAAATAATTAATGGAAGCAAATAAACTCCTTGGAATCTGATAATTCTTCTCTTCTTTTCTGTGTTTAATGACAATCTCCCCCTTCATCAGTTTCTTCCTTCTCTCTATCCAATCCTAAAATAATTCTTAACATGAAACCAATGCATGACAAGAAGGTCAATAGATGAGATTCTAGGTTTTCTGTTCCTTAAACCAAGATTGTGGCTTCCATATCCTCCCAAGCATGAGAGTTGTACACAAAGTAACCAACTGTTAAATAAATGCATACTTTTAATGATAGAACTCGACTAATATTATTGACTCTCAAAGATTAAAATACAAGGCACAGCATTAGGTACAAAGATTACCTAAATATAATTTCATTTGTACATAATAAACTAGATGGATTAATGTGATGGTTCAGAAATCAGAGCCCTAAGCAAAGGCTTATTCCTTGCTATAGTATTAGGAAGCACAATTCCAGGGAGCAGCAGGGAGGCATATGCAGAGTAGGTTAAAGAACCAATACCCAATATGGGTTATCAAATTAGCTGTTAGATGTGACTGATGAACAACCCACAGAAGCATCCTCTGAGAAGCCTTAGAACATCCCAAAACAGTAATTCAAAAGAGGAAAGGCAGTTAGTTGGTTCCTTGGTTCTCATGTCCCATTTGCCAGCAACTTACCTCCCTCACTTGTGGTTTGCATGTGCATCATTACTAAGCAGTATTCATCAGCATTCCATTCTTTAGTAAATACAGGAATAGGAGGGATCAGAACACTTTTCGTGACTAGGGAAACATCTGAGTCCAATTCAGAAGGATGAAAGGGACTATACAAACGAAATGGAGTTTGAGGGATTAGGGAAATCAGAAAGGCCTTGTACGAGGAAAGAGATTGATTGGTAGTTTAACAGCAGAAAAATATCTTGGCAGGTTCCCCCGGAAACAGATCCTGAGGCAAAGGTTTGAATACAATCAGCAATTTGGAGTATAATCCCAAGGAATTTAGTAGAATAGTAGAGAAGTGAGATAGGGAAGGGGAAAAGGCCAATTTAGTATGTCATAGGTACGGATTACTACTGTGAGCAGTTGGTACTCAGTCTCTCTTGCGACTTGGGAGACCGCCTAGAGCATACCACCATGTGCTCATTCACGTGGGCAGAAATTTGGGCATGTACAGAGCTGTACCATACGTGCCTTTAGGGACTGAGGTTACATAAACAGCAGACGTGAGTGAGTAAGGGATCAGACACGCTGGAGTTCTTGTGACAGTCTAAAAGTGGTTGCCATTACTCAAATCCAGCTATGGCAGGGATGTGGACTCAGTGTTTTCAGAACTCTCAGTGTTTCAGAACTTGGATATCCTATTTTTGCCCCAGCATCCCAATGTGAATACTTAGTTAATACTTTAAGAAAAAGAGTCTGCTAACTGAACAAAATATACAGATTGGAAATAAAGAGCTCATAGACTGGCTGCAACCATTAAGGTGATGGGAAAGTGGGACAACGTGGGAAGCATTTGAAAAGGTTCAACTGGAGCAGTATTATGAACAAACTTGACTTCCAAGCTTGGAAATTTGTGCTTAAATTGGTTTTTGCTGTAAGATCAATGCATAATTTTGAGCAGGAAAGTGGAGTAATAAGAGCTCTACTAGAAGAAGATGAATCTGGGGATGGAGAGAATAGATAGAAAAGGCATTCTGGGAAGGTATGGAAAATAAGCAGATAACTTAGGAGGATACAGCTACATTCATGTAGCAAATCATGAAAGTTTGGGTACGATTTGAGTAGAAGCTGGAAACAGGTATTCAGTAGACGAGACAATGAGACACAATGAACCACAAATATATCAGTACAAAAAACAAAACAAAACAAAACAAAAACCCACCATATTCTTTCTGAAAAAGAACATTCAAAGGGCCTAAATCATTCTGAAATTTTAAGGTGCTGGCGAGAAAGAAGTTGGGTGTGGAATGCTAACCAGCTTTGGTGTTGTGCCCCCTCCCAGCCACGTGTGCAGAGAGTGAGCCCCACTCACACAGATGTACCAAACTAGGCAGGAAGCAAGAAAGTTAATGATAAGCGGTTAGTGATCCATCAAGGGACCGACCATAGGTGACCAATCAAAGAGAAATTTATCATGATGGTTTGGGAAGGAAGCTTCATAAAACTCTGCAATATGTACAGTCCCAGTCTCCCATTATCTTGATTGGAGCACTAAAGTGCAGAAAGACCAAAAGGGTCAGGTCTAGGTCCACACAAGCTCTGAAGCATGTCCTCTACAGTTAGTTTCCTTCTGTCTCCCAGAGTTTCCAGACCCAGTGCTTCCCAACACTGACACCTCCCCTCGACTTGTCTATTTCAAGGAGCATCATCCCATCTTTTGTTCACTTTGTTCTTTCCCATCCTGTCCCCTCTTCCCAAATCAACTTGTGCTAGATCTCTGTCCTAGTCTCTTATTCTGTCTTTGGATCATAGGATGAACTAACTGATGAAGACACTGCTGATGCCCCAACCATATTCTCTCAACCCACTTCCAGTTTACCTGCAGCCAAGTGGACAGTCCTGTGTATTACGTCCACATCAAGTATGCCTCTTTCCTCTGCCTGGGGCTTGCTCCTGTGCCGTGGAAACTTGCTCAGCCCTTTCCCATAGCATTTGGTATGGCCTAGGGATTAAAAAGCCTCAGGGAAAATCCAAAGAGGGGTGGATGCTGGGGGTTAAGTTCCCAGTTTTCAAAGAAACAATCCTGACGTGCATTTCTTACAACTCTTGGGAGAATCTTCAGCAAAAGGAATGCTCAGCTGCCTACAGGAATAATTCTATCTTTTACACTACTTTTTCTGACTTTCTCCCTTCACTATTTGACTTCTTCCTCTCCTTCCTCTTATCTTCCTAGAATCACTTCCCAAATAAACTGCCAGCATCAGAGTACTTGTCTAAAGCTGGCCCTTCAGAGAGCTCAAAAAAGGCATTACCTGTCAACAGGTCATTGTGCTATTAGATGCCTTTTAAAAATTATACTTGCGTGCTTTCCAATGTCCCTGGGGATGTATTTTAACATAAAAGAGTGAAAGTAGCATTGATGATTTGAGACACAATTGTAGACCAATAGAGGAGACAGTTTGAGACACGGTATCTATAAATAACCCCAAAACACGCCACCTAAACTCACACACATTTGTCTTTATTCTCTAAGATGAGAACATACCCTACTATGCATTACATTTCCACCACAAATAGAACAAATTTAAATTGAGGTCCTATGCTTTAGAGAAGCTGCTTCATTCCTTTGGGGAAAATATAAACTACCTTTTCTCGGGGGGGATCAATTTGAACAGCAAATGATGAATGTGATAAAGCCCAAGGAAAGCCAAAATTGGCACCATTAGGGACAAGCACTGATTGATGAGATGCTATGAACCAAAATACGATATATTTGAAATGGGTCTACAAGCCTTGTAATTGCATTTAAATGGAAAAACTTTTAAAAGCCAAACCCATCTGATAGTTTTCATTGCTCTTACATAATAAATGTCAAATTTAATGTGCAGAAAAACCACATGTATACTTAACGTATATTATACCCAGAGTAGAAGGAATGGCGTAGAAAGTCAGAGAATTGGCAAGTGCATCATTTTTTCTCTTTGCATAAATTTCTCTTCCTGTATTTTCCATCAGCTTTTTACCTTCTGTACTTTTATAGCCTATTAATCTATTGTGTTACATTTATTCATTAAGCACCTACCGTGTTAAAGAAGATACAATGCCGTGTTCATAGTGAACAAAGAGATGAACAATACAGCTCTCTGACCCTCTAGGTGCTTATAGTTTAATAGGAGAATGAGGTAATATAAATGATTTGATTTTCAATCAAACTCACATGAATCAGAGATCCTACCCAACATCAAACTTTCTTTAAAAATTTAAGAAATACAAGCATTCAGGAGGCACAGACAAAGCAGAGGGAGGTCTGGCACATTTTGTGTGGTACCCCAGGTCCTATTTCTACCCTGGACATGTGTCTTCTGGCCCAGCAGAGAGCCACTTTCTAAGGGAAAGTCATAGGTCACCTCGCAAGCAGGGCACATAGAAATTCTCTCTCTCTCTCTCTCTCCATTTTATTCCCAAGGGAACTGTGTGTCTTACCAGACATTCTCTAAGCAAGCATAATTCATAAAGCCTTAGGTCCAAAAGCAATCTGCAAAATGATTCTCCTCCTAGGAAATATCATCATCTATTTCCTAGAGGCCCAGTTACCATGTTGACAAGGAGGTTCAACCTGGTCATTTGCCACCTCCTCTTTCCCTTAGGCGCATCCTCATAATGGGGAGAGAAAATGGGTCCTAGACTGAGGGCTTCAGCTCTTTCCTCTACAGGGAGATAGGGCATCTACCCAAACATCTACAGGATCTGACGGAAATTACTAACTGTTACACAGTGTCAGATAGACTAGTACAGAATTCAGGAGATGGCAGAACTTAGGATGTGCATTATGCACTTTTTTAATTATCTAAAACTATGGCTTCTGTACTTATGGGGAAATCCTAGAGACCAGGTGTTCACAATATTTGAAGTTCTGAAGCAACCAAATGGAGATATGGAAGTCCAAAGTGAAAACAAGATATTGGAACAGGTAGTTATAAGGCTGGGACATAGAGGAGTTGTTAGAGTGTGACGTCATTCTGTGAACACCTTTAAGAGGTTTGTTCTCTCTCTCTCCCTCCCTCTCTCTCTCTGTCCTTGTTTTCCTTCTCCCTTCTTCTCTCTCTCTCCTTCCCTGTTTACTGTCTTGGCTCAGGCAGCTAGTTTCTGGAAGCTTCAGAACTGATTGAACAGATCTAGATCCGACACAACAGCATCTGTGATATTAAAGGCTTGTGAGTGCCACTGTGGGAATACACACAGCTCCTGACTTCTAAGTATGACCCTCTTCCTTTATTACTTCATTCCATGTTGTCTTCACATTCCCAGCACTTCCAACACCTACAAAACTTTCTGTTTTATGGAAATGCACGCTGTAGTTTTTGCTTTCATAATGTTCCTGGTTTGCAGGTGGGTGCCAAATTCAGTTTTGGTCATGGCAATTTTGAGACATCTATTAGAATTCCAAGAGGTGGTATCAGGAGGGGAGGCGAATAGGTGAGTCTGAAGGAGGTGAGGTTACCCCCTTTTCTTGGGGAAGAAGTTTGAGCTGGAAATATATTTTCATTGAATCATGGGTGGTATTTAAGACTGGATGAGATGATCAATTAAATTCATGTAGATCAAGAAAACATCTAAGGACTGAACCATAGACACTTCAACATTAAGAGAAGAAAACCCACAAAACAAGTCTGACAAGGAGCAAAAAGTAAGATAAGAAGAAACCATGGAAATATATTGTTCTGGAAATTTGTGCTCCCTTATTTAATCTGGGTTCAAGTTTTGTTTTAGTTTTGCTTTTGAACATGGAAAAAAGTACAAAGATTTCCATCCTACACTGAAAGACTCTATACCCATCAAAGATCAGGAAATCCAGGCTGGGAATCATCATCAAGATATACTGGAGTAACTGGATCAAGAATATATAACAACTCTAAATAACCCAATATCAGTCACTGAAATTGAAGAAGTAATTTAAAACCTACCAACAAAGAAAAGCCCAGGTCCTGACGGATTCACTGCTGAATTCTACAAGAAATTTAGAGACGATTTAATGCCATTAATTCTTGAACTCTTTAATAAAATTGAAACAGAAGCAGTACTTCCAAATTCATTCTTGGAAGCAAGCATTACCCTGATACCAAAGCAAAGAAGGATCCAACAAAAAAAGAGAACTACAGGCCAATCTCATTAATGAACATAGATCCAAAGTGCCTCAATAAGATACTGGCAAATAGAATGCAGCAAATTATCAAGAAGATTTTACACTGACTCCTAGATTTAATAACCAAATTCAGCAATGTAGCTGGAAACAAAGTCAACACTCAGAAATCAATAGCATTCCTGTACACAAACAACAGACTCACCGAGAGAAAAATTAGGGAAACAACACCTTTCACAATAGCATCCAAAAAAATGAAATACCTAGGAATCAATCTGATGAAGGAAGTAAAAGATCTATACAATGAAAACTACAGTACTTTGAAAAAGGAGATTGAAGAAGATATCAGAAAATGGAAAGATATCCCTTGCTCCGGGTAGGAAGAACCAATATAGTGAATATGGCCATACTCCCAAAACTGCTATACAGATTTAATGCAATCCCAATTAAATTACCAATAGCATACCTCACAGAATTAGAGAAAACATCATGAAATTCATCTGGAACCAGAAGAGACCAAGAATAGCAAAAACAATCCTGGGCAACAGGAATAAGGCAGGGGGCATCACAATCCCTGATTTGAAATTATACTATAAAGCTTCTGTGATAAAAACACTATGGTACTGGCAGGAAGACAGAGCCGAGGACCAATGGAACAGGTTACAAGATGCAGAAACAACTCCAAACACATTCAAATACTTCATCTTCAACAAAGGAGCCAAACACCCTCACTGGAAGAAAGATAGCCTCTTCAATAAATAGTGTGGAAAAATAGCCTTGCCACATGCCAAAGACTAAAACTAGATACATGTCTCTCACCATGTACAACCTAAAATCAAAGTGGATCAAAGATCTAAACATTAAAATAGAAATACTAAATCTACTGGAGAACAGAATAAGAAGAACTCTTGAAGACACAGGGGTAGGAAAAAAATTTATGAACAGAACCCAGACTGCATGGGAAACAATACACAGAATCAGTACTTGGGACTATATCCTATTAAAAGGCTTTTGCACAGCAAAAGAAATCATCAATAGAGTGGGGTGAAAACCCACAGACTGGGAAAAAAATTTTGCCAGCTGTCCCTCCCACAAAGGTCTGACATCGAGACTATATAAAGAACTCAAGAAAATCAAACTCCTCAAATGTAAAGACCCTATCCAAAATTGGGCATTTGAAATGAATAAACATTTCTCAGATGAAGAAATAAAAATAGCAAATAAATATATGTAAAAGTGTTCAACATCACTGGTCATTCAAGAGATGCAAATTAAAACAATGCTAAGATACTCTCTCACTCCAGAAAGAATAGCTATTATCAAAAAATCAACCAATAACAAGTGCTGGCGGGGCTGCGGGGCAAAAGGAACCCTCCTCCACTGTTGGTAGGAATGTAGACTGGTCCAACCACTGTGGAAATCAGTGTGGAGATTCCTCAGAAAACCACAACTAGAGGTTCCATTTGATCCAGCTATTCCTCTGCTTGGTATCTTCCCAGAAAAATTAAAATCATTGTACCACAGCAATATATGCACACTGTATTCATAGCAACACAATTTGTAATAGCTAAGTCTTGGAAACAACCTAAATGCCGAGCAGCTAATGAATGACTAAAGAAGATGTGGTTTTTCTACACGATGGAGTACTACTCTGCCATAAAAGAAGATAAGCTACATCCATTTACCTACATTTGTAGGTAAATGGATGTAGCTTGAGAACATACTCTTAAGTGAAATAAATCAGATACTCATGAGTACACATAGAATTTTTTCTCTGATATGAGAAACAGTAAGTGTAAATAAGAACAAAGAGGTATAATAGATATTATGTTTAAAAAAAGATAGCATTCAAAAGAGAGGAGAAATAGATAGGGAGAAGGGGGAAAAGAAGGAAGGGAAAAAGAAAAGAAAGAAGAAAGGGAAAAAATGGAAAAATGTAAATAAACCTGTTGCCAATAGGGAAGAGGGGGAACAGAAGGGAGGGGAGGGGAAGGGGGGGGAAACCAAGATACATCATGTACAGGTACAAAATAACCATGTTGAATATGATCATTATGTATACAATGTACCAATACATGTTCTTGGTAAAAAAATTTTAAAAAAAGATATACTGGAGAAAAGCAAATGTGTTGATTTATATTCCATCTTTGTCAAACTTTTTGGATGATAAAAGCCATTTTATTTGGCTTCTTTCTGCCTCAGTTTTCCTCGGATATGAAACAAGGAATTTTAGTACTTATCTACCAATAATGAATGTTGTAGAATTTTCTTTTAAGTAATCACTTTAAAGGAAACGTAATGAAAAACAATTTCATGGATGCTTTATAGACTGAGGTGGCTACAAGGTGGCTACTTATAAACTGAATTTCTTTGGAACAAAACAGTCTCTGTGTCCAAATCCTTGTATTACCATTTACTATTTAATGACTTAAATCAATTTATTTACCTTCCTTTCATTTTTTCCTTACCTGTAACACACAAATAATGACACTACCCACTAGATGGTGATGAGAGAAAATTATGTATTTGCAAAGTACCTGATACATAGTAAATAATATGAAAAAATGTTAATTACATCCTCCTTATCCAAATTCTTAGAAATCTAGAAGGCAAATGATTGCATTTTAACATCAAGTGATTTATAAATACAGAAATGATGAAAAGCCTGAATTATTTTAACAGGAGAAGGCAGTGAGCCATGAAATTGCGAACAATGTTCTCAAGAAATGAATGTTAAAACAACCAGAGCCTCAATTTCTCTGTTAAACTCGATCCAGGTCTTGCCTAACAAGCAGGATCAAATGTTAGACAAAGAAATGGAGCTGGTTACTCTGCACTGTTGGTCTGTTTGATTCTTTGTCATTAGATCAATTGTACTGGACAAGTTCCCAGTGACTGGATGATTCAGGCTCCTGCTTTTCTTTGTGTGTCTGTTGTCCTTCCAGCAAGATCTTTGACATGCAGGGTTCAGGTTACTTTTTGGAGGTAGCCCACTTGCCTGGATTCAACCTGGCAAATCTAATCGTAACCTGCTTGAAGAGTTGTTGGTAACATTGGCCCAAGAGACTTTTATTGCCTTGCCCAGAGCTTCCCTAGGTTGGGAGTGAACGAGGACTTCTTGCCTGTTCTGAGAAAAGTCATGGCCAAGCAGCTTACACTTTCCCACTTAGGTTTATGTTGTATGTGCCCCCAAGAGACCAGGACAGCACAGGAAGGCTGTTAGTTTGCTAAGGATGCTGTAACAAAGAACTACAGAGATGTGTGGGCAGGTCTGCTTTAGTCTGAGGGCAATCTCCTTGCTTTACAACTTCTCACTGTGCTCTCACAAGTTCTATCCTCTGGGTGCATCCCTAGTATCTTTTTGCAGTCTCAAATTTCTCTTTTTATTCAATCAGATTGGATTAGGGCTTACCTTAAAGTCCTATTTTATTAACACCCCTTTAAAGGTCCTTTCTCCAAATACAGTCACATCTTGAGTTACTGAGTCTTCAAGCTTTAAATTGAAGGTTGGAGGAACATATTTCAGGCCACAAAAGATCAGCTTGGAGATTTAGGAAATAGGATTTTATCGAGACTCTTAAAGTATTTGGTAACTTACAGGCAGAGGACTGCCCACAAGGTAAATCTAAGGGTCCAGGAGCGGGGTCCCATAGGGACCGACTCTCACAAAGCCCTCTGTTCTCCGCCTGGACTTATTGATAGCAACATGCTTTCAGGGGAAAAGCTACTGCTCCCCCGGATCTGGAAACATGTCTTGTCATCTACAGCCCCCTCGCTTTGTCCACGAGGTACTGATAGATTTAGCGGCAGTTAATCTAAGGAACCTAGGCATCCCTCTCTTGTGATTGTCAGCAGTAGCTAGATGGCGACTGCTATACTTTCAGTAAAACATTCAGCTATTTTATCAAAATAATAGATTAAAATATGCTGTATCATTGAATTAATTTGCAGTTGCCAGATAGGGAGGTGGGGGGGAGGCAGAGCCAGAGCAGTAAAAAGCAAGCCCAGCATCAAAATCATAACTGGAACACTGAGGCAAACCAAGAAAATAGACTTCGCATCTCTTGTCCATCACACATTCCTTTCCCTGAAAGGGTTTCCATTTTACCATCCTTGGCCTGGGAAGGGAAGTTGTGTGGGCAACAGCACATGACCAGAACTCTTACAAATTACCTTAGCTTTGTTGTCTTTTTGGTCTCTGCCATTTCCAACTCCTGAGAGGAGACTGCTTAACCTTTCCCCAAAAAAAGTCCTTCATTCATGCAGGATGGCACTCTTCATTAAGTACCACTAGAAGCAGTACCGAATTAACCCCAAAGCCTAAGGTTTAGCATGTTAGAAGCTCCGGATCAGCCGGTGGCCTTCGAAGAGCTGGATGTCTTCCAGCTTATGGATCTGTCCTCAAAGATCTGAGAGACATCTATACCCAAACATGGAAAAAGAAAGAAAGTTCGCAAGTAGCAGGCTTTGGGGAGCCATACTCCAGAAGAGGCACTTAGCACTTCCATTCACAATCCTTTGACTAGAATTGTCATGGTCATACCAACCAGTAGGACAAGCTGGGAAATGTAATCGGCCACAGATCCAACAAGAGGAGAACGTGATATTCATGCACACCTGTAGTCTCTGACAAGGATCTGCTAGGTAATAAGAGTTCTCTCCCAGGAAGAATTTGGGCACTCCATGAGCATTAAATAAAGACCACAATAAAAAACTAAAAATCTTTCATTCTTTTTTGGGAGTTATCAGGTACTATCTCAGAGCAAAACCTTTATAGATACTTTTCAAAGCACTGACTTCCTGTCCCTAGGAATTGGAATTTTTCAAAAGATTCGAGCTACACCATTCTCATTATAGACCCTTGATTATCACTGCTACTATTGTTTTTGGGGGGTTTTTTGGTCTTTTTTTTGTTTTGGGGTTTTTTGGGGGGTTTTGGGGGTTTTTTTGGTGCTGGGGATCGAACTCAGGGCCTTGGGCTTGCAAGGCAAGCACTCTAACCACTGAGCTAAATCCCCAGCCCCGTTACTATTGTTTTTAACACCTAAAGTAATCATTTTTGTTTAACTACAAATTGAAATCCCACCAAAAATTCAAAATCTAATGTATTTTTTTTAATTCCTACTGTATATTGTTCAACTTGATAATTTTGGAAAAATGTCTTCATCTCCTGCTTCTTGCTGACAATAATAAAGAGCCCAAAATAGTGTCTAATCATCTAGAAAGAAGCCAAGTCTTATGCAACTGCACGCTACCAAGAGCTCATGTTTGGTTCTGGCTATCTGGGTGGGCTCTAACATCCCAGCTTTGCTGTCACAGTCTGTGATTGAGTTACTAAGTCCCTTAACTTGCTCTACGTGGAAGCTTTGCATCAAAGAGTCTTTTCTCCAGCATTTTCATCTCCAGACTGAAACCGGGATACCATGAACTTGATCTTGCCACAGGCAGAGGTTTGCTTGAGATTGTGTCTCTGGGGAAGAAAAAGTTCCTGCCTGTTGGAGTCTGGCCATAGGGAGGTGGCTAAACCCATACATGATCCACAGATCTCTGGGATTTCCAGGACTCAAGCCACTGTACTAGGTATTTCAGAAGCCTCAGGAAAGCAGCTTGAATAGGATCATGCCAAACACTACACTTTATTATCTCCTCTGCTTTTCTGAGAAGGTGACCTTTGGGTTACACAGGTCTAGACTCGACCTCTGGATTCACCACTTTCTAGTTATGTAGTCTACAGTTAAATTCCTTAACCTTCTTGGACTTCAGTTTTTTCCTTTGCATCTGTAAAATCTAATAACGGTACCTTTTCCCCAAGGTTTCTGAACTGATTAAATAAAATCATCACTACATGAAACACTCGGCCTGGTACTTACCATAGTGAGGGAGAGATATTGTTGTCAAAAATAAGTACCACAGGCAGAATCAGAGCATAACTTGTCTAGTGCTCAAGTTCAAGTCTCTGTCCTCTGTGATAGTCATCAGAAGCAAAGCCAGTACATACATAGAAGCAGTAATTCCATCTTTCTCTCAGTGACTATGCAGGCTTGGATGACAGTGTGGTCTTTTCTGAACATCGCTGCCTTCACCCCCAGCACCGTCCTTGCCATATGTTGTATATAACTCAACATTTCTCAAGTCTCAGAATTACTTTTGTAAGGGATCCCAGTGAGAAAAGTCATTCTCAACTGCCTTCAAGTGCAAACTGAGACCCAAAGGAAATGGAATAAATAGAGACACAGGACACTTTGCTACTTAGAGATCTATAATGTTCAGATGGAGACAAAATCTAATACAATGTTGAAGACCAAACAAGCGAACTATACTCTTAACTGTGCTAACAATAGTGAAAAGACTGTTTCATTAATATTGATTAAAGGCACAATCCCTGAGCTCAGTCTTGACAATTTACCAAGGAGGCAAGGCTCTAACAATGGGGTTCTCATCCTTAACTAACCATCTGGCGGTTTGTAAGATACTAGTCCATTGCCTCCACCTCAGACTTGCTTAATCTAAATCAGTGGGGATGGAGCCCTGGCCTCATTGTTTTTTAAGTGTCTATAGATGATTCTGGTGTTCAGCCTACTGTTATAAAATTAAGACTTTAAAATTTAGAAATAGTTTCATAGCCCATTTAACATTGGTCGAGCATCTTTATTAGTTTCCTGTTGCTGCTATCTGTTAGTTAGCTTTCCCACCACTGAGACGTAGTACCCAACACCCCCAATTCAGAGGAAAGGTTTGATTCAGTTCACAGTTTCAGGAGATTGAGTCCATGGTCAGCAGGCTCCAAGGCAGAAACGTCATTGCAGAAGGGCATGGCAGAGCAAAGCTGCTTAGTTCATGGTAGCTGTGAAGCAGAGCAGGAGACAGTGCTAGAGTAGAAGGGGTGAGGGAACAGTTGTAGACCCCCAAACCACACCACCGCGACACACATACCCAGAAATGTGCTCCGTCAACCCCCAAGGTGGATCCCAAAGCCAATCAAGATGACACTCCACCCTAACTGCCACACGTTCTAACAAATTATCATAAACTCAGCAGTTTAAAATAATACGAGTTTATTACCTTAGAGTTCTGTATGTCAGAAGTCTAAATTTTACTAGACTAAAATCAAAATGATTGCATGATTATCTTGCTTGTGAATACTATGTTAACCTTTTCCAGCTCCTAAACACTACCTGAATTCCTTGGCTCATGGTTCATGTTATGGCTTGTGTCAAGATGTCCCCCACAAAGCCTCAGGCAGTCACAGGTGGGGTTTTTTCAGAGGTGACTGAATCTAGAGTGTGTGATGCTGGGATTAAGGGTGTATGATTACTAAATCAGTCCACTGACTGGTTTGCCACCACCCTAATCCTGGCACCCTCAATACGGTATAAATGGACAGAAAGAAGCTGTTAAGTTCCCTTGCTTGCTTTGCTACCTTCTGCCCACCACGAAGTGTTTCTTCTCTGCCATGCCACCTTGTCGTGGAGCCAGCCAATTATGGGCTGAAACCTCTATAAACTGTGAGCTAAATAAATCTTTCCTCCTTTAACTTTGGACGTTGGGTATTTTTGCCTCAGCAGTGAAAAAAATAACTAAAACAGTTCCTTTTTAGTTTTCAAAGATAGCACCAAAGCATCTTCAAATCTCTCTCCCTGTCCCTCTCTCTGTCTCTCTGTCTCTCTGTCTCTCTCTCTGCTTCCATTGTCACATTTCCTTCTTAGATTGCTATCAGGACCTTTATAAGTACATTGTGCCTATCCTGATAATTGAGGAAGATGTCTCCAACCCAAGGCCTTATCTTAATTTCATCTACAAAATTACTTTGCCATGCAAGGTAATGTATTCATAGGCTGTAGGGATTTTGTGCATAGAATTTTGTGTGGTATAGAATTTTGTGTGGTATAGAATTTTGTGTGGTCCACTACTGTCTTTACCACAAGATCTTTTAAAAACTAGATGATAGTAGGAATAATCAAAATGAGACCACTTTTAGCCACATAAATGGGTAAATTTAAAAAGCTGCCTAGATCCTGAGAATGAAGCTTTTAGGATTTTATCCTACCACCCAGGAAAAAAAAAAAAAAAACAGAGAGATTTCAGATAAGAATTCCATGGTGATGCTCTGCTACACCCAAAGCAATCCTACTCCCAATAAAATGCCAGGTTTCTTTGCAAACTGGTGGGTAAGGGCCATAATGATTTTTACAGTAAGTACATTGGAAGGAAAAGTAGAAAATTATGATTTTCCCACTTTTATAAAGTAAAATATCACTAAGCAGAGTAGGGGGAGGAAAAGAGGGAGGGAGAAGGAGGGACGAAGGGAAAGAGGGAGAGAGAAGCACCCATTTCTTTCCTTAGCTGGGACATGCATGTACCCACAGCCCTGAGTTCCTAAGGTTGACATTACCTTCCAACTGAAATCCCTTTAAAGAAGGAAAGAGAAACTCGTTATTCTCCCCCTCACTATCCTTGAGAAAAAAAAATTTGCAAACAGGTGTCATGATGCAGAAATCTTTTTGGAAATTCTCCATGACGAATATTCCATTTTCTCCATCTCTCCTAACCACACTGTGGATGAGGGATTCTCATCCTTCCAGGATCCCACTTTATACTGCTCGCAATGGCAAAGGAGATACTTTGATAGATTACAAACTGTTTTCTGTAGCTGACCTAGACATAACATCGCCACTTCCTGATTATATTGATATGCGTTTCTATTATTTGCTTATTTGTGCCTCTAGAAACAATTCTTTTCTGTTGTTTTACTGTAAACAACATTGCAAGGTCTCTGTATTAAATCATAATTATTTACCCATGCAGTTCATGCACCTTTGTCCCTGGGGAATCTGGTGACGTGAATTTACAGGAACATCAGGGTATTTCTCACCAACAGTTTCCTGTTATTGATATGCTTTTGTTTAGTTGTGATCTCTTTTTTTTTAACTCATTCAGTTTCTCAAGGGAAAAATAAACAGGCACGTGACAGTTATCACAGTCGTGGGATCTCTTCTGGGGACCTCACAAATGTGTTTTCATCAGAGACCGGACCCGCTGGCAAGGCCAAATGCTGTGGAATTGTGTAGATGGACAATTGCTTATCATACATTTGTTCTCTCAGGTTTCCCACACGCTTCAGATAGCTATCTTAGTGAACGTGCATTATATCATGTAGGAGAAATCCCATGGTTTGAAAGAGCCTATTCTAAAATAAAATCTTAGAAATTCAAGCAACTTATAAACTGGACATAATTTATTTTCTGCGTGCTGAAATACAAGAATCAAAGTTTTGATTTTTCATCTGCCAAATAACTACACTGATTAAAATTCTCATGAGCCTAAGTGTTTTTACCAACTGAAGTAGAAAACTATTTTACATAATTGCTGAATTGAGACTTTAGAATACCTGGAAAGATATGAAATGTTCCTAAGTTTTTCAGTCTTTTCGTATTATTACTCAAATATACATCTATCATGATTTTCAGGGTTTTTTCAAAATAATCTTAATTGAAAAACAAGAATTCTTATTCTCAAAAGCATTCAGGAAATCATAGCTTCAAAAAATATATCCTCTCTTCTCCATCAACATGGTATAAATTGTGAGTCAAGACCAACACCTTTTTAGAACTGTGCTGTCCGAGAGGTAGCCGCTAGCCACCTATGGCTATTTAAATTGCACTGATTGAAATTAAATGAAAGTGAAAATTCCCATTATTTGTCAAGCAAGCCAGATTTCAAATATTCAATAGGCTCAGATAGCTAGAGGGCCTCCTAAGCCACAGTACCAATTATTGAACATTCTCATAATTACACAAAGTTCCATTGGGCAGCAATGGTTCAAGATGCAGACAAAAAGTGCATGAAAATCCAATAAATAGAAAGGTCATACCTTTTGAGAGGAACGTTCACTGGTAGAAATTGCAGCTAAACTGTTTTTGTTTGAAAACTTTTCACTTTTGCTTATGCTATAACAACAGCAACCCTCTGAAACCTAACATCTCTTCCCACTTCTCTGGCCCCATCAGTTTTTGTTCCCATTAGAAACACATCTATGAAGTATATAAATCAGGTAAATCTGAAAAATAAGTCAAGAACATACAAGTTTTATGAAGCCATAATATATCTTACAGGGATAGTGCTCATTTTGGCTAGCAGACGGTTTGATGATTATTCATTTCCTATTTAAAATATGAAACAGGTGCAGGTGTGGGTGGCCAACACAGCATGCAAATAGAGAAGAATGAGTTGTATGAAAATTCCCTTTATGATTGTTTACCCTTGGCATCGAGCCGCTTCCTTCTACAGTCTCTCAAAGTTGTCACTTTTCTCCCCACCTCCAGACTCACATCCACGCTGGTGATTCCTTAAATATGCTAAAGAGAACGGGGGAAAATTCTTCAGCTCTGATTTTGAGTTCTGGCTCTATTACTTCCCTTGAGCTGCATGACCTCGGGTGAGCTACTTTACCTCTCTGAGCAACATTTCTTGCTCCTACAAATGAGGGATGATGCTAAGAACACCTACTCTGCAAGGTTGCTGCGAAGGCCAATAGGATGGCAAATGTTAAAAGCACTGTGTGAGTTCTAGAGTGTACCACAAAGGCAAGTGACTACTACCAGTAATTATTTTACATTCTTGGTCATATGTAAAGCTCTGAAAGCCACAGCATCTGCCAGTCACAGGGAGGAGAAACTGAAACAGGACTTGCTAGCTCATTATCCAATCCAGGATGCATTTTTCCACTTTGTTTTAGAGATGAGGAAAACTATGCCCAGTAATAAGATGTTTGTCTTTTTAAAACTGTATGTATTAGTCAGCATTCTCTAGAGGAACAGATACAATGGTAGATATATGAATATGTGAGAGCTTACAAACCAGCTTTCTCGGGCTTCTTACAAGCCAGGCGTGGAAGCGTGCAGAGGGTCCGTCTGCACTCTGGAGATCCGGAGAGCCCAGCCGAAGGTCTGGAGGTCTGAAGGATCCAGGCAAAAGTCTGGAGGGCTGAAGGGTCCAAGTGAAGGTCTAGAAGTCTGAAGTATCCAGGTGAAGGTCTGGAGTTCCAAGGATCCAAGTGAAAGTCTAGAGCTCCTCCAAAGGAACGGAAACCAATCCAAAGAAACTGGGCGTGTTATATCCCTCTTCATTTCCCCTTTATACCATCTAGAGAATGGGCTGCCCTAGGGCGGATCCTCTACACCCTCAGGTGTAGAATTGCTAAACCAATTTAGTTAAACTTCTCTTACAAGTTGACACAATCAGTCAACCATCACACTGTATAAGTCTTGATCAGTCAGGACCACTGAACACTGCATACTGAAGTTCCATATTAGAAAGTAATGTAATCTGCTCACGGAAGTCATCTACTCTGAGTATTGTTTTCAACACTATTCAATAAGGAGTAATGTAAAATGTAAACACAACAAAATAAGCCAAGTCATAGTGTACTAAGAAAGAACAGCGGGGAGATACGTATCCAAAGGGAATGTTTTTAATTTATAAACATTTGGTTTGTATTTCTACTTAATCTTCACTAAAAGATTCTTCAAGCAGAGAAGAATTGCTTTCCTTAACCCTTTTTTTTTTTTAATCTAGACACTTCAAATTCAGTTCTAAGGAGAAGGATTTCCCTGTTGAGGAAAGAATGATTTGTTTTCAAGTTTGTGAAATGGCTTTCTTGCCAAGATTCTACCAACCAAGGCAATTCACACAGCAAAATCTCCGATCAAGCTTCTAGCAAGATTCTGCTGCTCTTTTCTAGTGTATAGAGACGTCCACGGTCAGAATGATGGTCAAGCCTGACGCCTTCACAGAGTCAAGTTTTTGTCTGCATACCTGAATGGTACATTGCTCTGCAGTTGCTCCTTTCCAGTACACAATGTCTCAGTTGGAGGTAATTAATTTTGCTATTCTCCATCTGCAAATTGTGTGCTTCACAAAGAACACTGTGAAGGCTGCGTATATTACCCAAGTCAAAGCACCAGCAAATTTCTTAATGTATGTTAAATGTACAATAAATAGAAGTTAGTTTTCTTCTCCCTCTTGCATGTGCATAGTCAATCCAATCATCCACCATGTATCAAGTATGTATTGAGTATGCAAGGCCCAGCTAGCACTGTGTGGAAACATGGCTATACTCCGGAGTTGTTTAGTCTAGAAGAGGGAATAAAACACAAATGACTATAACCCGAGAGAGAGTGTAACAAGTATCCTAGACACTAAAAAGCAAACTTTTATGGAAACATAAGGAAGGAGAGCATGTTTCAGGCCAGGAGATTTATGATGGTTCCATGAAGGAAAAGGTCCTTCTGTTCTAAAAGGTCGTAAGATATGCATGGTATAAATGGCGAAGAAGGTCATTCTAAGTGGATGGAACAGAAAATGCAAAAGCAAAGAAGGCAAAGTGAAAGTGCTTAGGAAATTAGAGGCGGGGGTAACCTTGAGAATTTAAAAATGGCTGTTCATCAGAGGAGCTGTGGGATGTCAGACTGGAAGGGAAGGGCATAGGCAAGGTTGTGAAGGCCTCCAATACCATGCAAAAATTTAGACCTTGTGACCTTGCAAAGGAAATCTCCTTTTCCCCACTATGGTGTTCATAGACATAACAGGACACAGAGGTAAATCAGAGACTGCCTTTGATAGCAGGCCACAGTCTGGAGCTGCCCCAAAGGTCGAGGGATTGATAGCTCCACACATCTGTAACCCATTTATGGCACACGTGGATCCCATAGCACATGATGGTGAGGGCGGAATTGCTCTTCTCAGCAATGGGGACAAGGGAGGCCGTTTGTCTCAGCACCAGAACTTCCTCGTCAATTGTCAATATTCCAAACCATAAATACATGTCAGCTGAAGTCCAGAAAGTGGTGGATGTCTACAGGAAAAAAGATATCATTATGCATTTGGATTTTTGGTTAGTCTTCTATTTTCTAAGCTAATTGTTTAAGTAAGGGTGCCTAACTTAATAACACATTTGAATACATAGAAGTACAATTTTTATATCCAGCTTCCTGATGGGAAATGCAAAACTTATGAAATTGAAGCATGTCCATGTCTGAATGGCCTAAATCAAATTACCAGTCTTCCCGAGTAAGAAAGTTAGAGAAGTCATGGTCTGAACTACAGACCTTTGCTACAGTGTGATTCTTTGGCTGTAACATTGATGCTCCATTTTTCTGACACTGCTCTTTAGGGGAATTTTAAATATATACACAAAACTAAAAATTATAAAGGAAAAGTCTTTTATCCAGCCTAAAAAAACCCAAAACTTTGCCATGTAGGTGTTGAGTAACTGTGTGCCTGGTAGGCTGTTCCAGAAGTCCTACTAATATCCAGTCATTTCACCTTTTCTTTTTGTCATATTCCATTGGCACCTCACAGGAAGGCCTGTTATACATAAATGTAATTAATAAAAGATATCAAATTAAAGCTGGCAGGCATATTTTATTTTTGCCTATATGCCATTTTTAAATGAAAATAATAAAAACTAAATTAAAGTATTTTAAAACCCATTTAATACAGAAAGAAAATCAGTATATTTGGTAATTTGTTTCTCTTTTTAGGAGTTGGGAATAAGAGAAGATAAATTCTCATTTAGGTAATGCCATTTTTCATCATTTTTATCTTAGAGACCAAAGATACTTTCAAATGGGCTTGAACCATTAGAAAAAGAATTAAATATGAATTATCAGATTATTTCAACAAACATAATAGATATGACTGGTGGAAATACAAGACATATGCATACATGTAGGCACTTATATGTAAATGTGCATAATACTGGTGTGAAGGAGACAGCTTCCACTGCCCCATGAAAGCCAAGGTAAATATTTCTTCCCAAACTCAAGTTCAGCAAGATGGGGTTGGTATCTCAAAATTGTCCATGATGGGGAGACACCTATATTTAAACAATAGCATTAGTCAGATCCCTTCTTTGGGCAATCACACGGCAGACTCAACCAAAAGGAAATGAATGTTCTAAAATGGTTGTAATTTAATTTTGGCAGTATTTATCCACACTGATTGCCTTCTTTTCTTACCCCCGATTTGAATCCTCTGTCCTCATCCTCAATAGGTTATTTTTTTCTGTTTTCTTAAAAGGTATATATTACTGTAAATTCTCATAATTCGAATAGAGAACAGCAAAGTGCAGGCATACAAATTGAGCGGACAATCTAATGATGGAGGATTTTAACTTAGACGGTGTATATCTGCTGTACAGACAGCAGATGTCTGAAAATACCTTCTCTGAAAATGCAGTCAGGATCTGTATTGAAAGCCTTTTGTGTGTTATCTCCAATCCTCTCTAGCCTCCCTTACATCAGCGCTGCAGAGGGGTTGACAATCTTCATGAAATAAAACTAAGTTCTTCCCTTCACACTGGTGCTAAGAACTTCTCACTTTATGCTCTGTGACTTCAACCCCGTGGAGTGGATGCATATGGGAGCAAGTACAGCTTGGACATGTGGGGGGATTACCATCAGGGAGTCTCCCTTAATTAATGGACAATGGAGCTACTGGAAAAATGCTTTTAGTAGACGAATCTTCTGTCACCTTCCAGGAGTACTATTCAGAAATAGTTCCTGGAATCACTTCCCTGATAAATACCTGCGTGCAAAACTTTATCTGAGGCTCTGGTTTGGAGGCAACACAAGCTGCTTCATAGATTGCAAGGCAAAACACTATACAAATAATTACTTGTTTTTAGGATGAGAATTTAGCCTTCCCTAGATGTAAGATGTTCTCCTCAGCAAATGGTAGTACACTGGCAGATCTCTAAAACATAGTGCTACTGTCGGCTTAACACATTCATTGGTAACAACCCATTAGAAGCTAGTTCAGAGACAATATGAATAACATACAATTTCATCCTTCTATGTGTATTCTTATCTATTTTGTGAACCAAAAAACATTATTTTATATATAAAATTATTATTGGTGGTATGGGGAGAAAGGATTACAGAGGCACTTTCATTACTACATTAAATAAAATGTTTAAGAAAATGGAAATGCTAATTACCTTGATTTGATCATTACGGATTGCATACATGTTTCGAATTATTATACCATAAATATATACAATTATACGTCAAATTAAATAAAATTTTAAAACATAAGCACACAAGTATTGCTTTCCAAATTTGCCTAATATGTTTTCTCCATTCTTTATTTTTAAATCTTTTTATATTACTGTTCCTTAAGGTATGACTTGTGAAAGCAATTAGATACGGCTTTTTATGATCTAATCTACTAACATTTTTTAATGGAGGAAAAGAGAATCCACTTCATTATGGCTTGTATCTAGATGTGCCCCCAAAGCCTCACGCACTTATAGTTGGGGCTTTCTGGAGCTGGCTGGATGTAGGGTGTGTGATACTGGGACTAAGGAGGTGATAACTAAATGGGCTTAGTATAGTTCTGAGTGTGGGTAATGGAAACCGCACCCTGGATGTGGGTAGCATCAATCAATAGTTTAGAGCCTGGAAGGACTATAAGGGGAGAGCGGGAAGGCAGGCCTGCTGATGCAGCTTGCTGCTTCCAGTCTGCCATGCCACGCTGCCTTGGAGCCAGCCAGCTAAGGACTGAAACCGCTACACCGTGAGCTGGAATAAACCTTCCCTCCTCTAAATTTAAGTGTCAGGGGTTTTGTCTCAGAAAAGTAACTAAGACACACTTACATGTATTATAGCTACTAAAGTAGCTGAAGTTATTGCTCCTAGTATCTTTTTTAAAATTTTCTATTCCTAAATTCAACACAAGGCAGAAACATTAAAAGAGGATGTAAATTTTCCTCTATTCATTTTTTCTTCAATTAGTTTTAGGGATGGGGAACGCAAGAAGGCAAGGAGGGGAAAGAGAAGTAAAAATGATTAAATGCAATATGTATATGTACCAACTCTGTAAGATGAATATAGTTATTATGTGTTGCAAACATACACTAATTAAAAAAACTAAACTAAAAAGTCTCGATGGTTCTTGTAACACTTGTTTAAAAGAAAGCTTTGAAATTACTGTCTATATTTCCATTTTTTGCGGTTAACTTTATATATATTTTTAAAACAAATTCAACTATTCTTACTATATCTAAAGCTATATTTATTCTCCTTCAGAACAAATGAAAAATTTGAACATCCTTTAAATACTCTTTCAAATTATCGCCTATTGTAGGAGATACCTCATCTGATGTTAGTGAGTGATAGCTCATCTGATATTAAGAAGTCTCGTTGCTTATTTGCACTCTATTAGGAAATAGGAAGAACTTGTTCAAAGAGGAATGAGGAATGAGAAGAGGAGGAGGAGGAAGGAAAGGAAAGAGGATTTTAAAAAGAAAATTGGGACTGGGGATTTAGCTTAGTGGTTAGGGTGCTTGCCTAGCAACTGGAAGGCCCTGAGTTCGATCCCTGGAACCCCCCCCAAAAAAAAGAAAATTGAAGAAAAAAATGAAAACAGCTTTTATAAATGGGGAGGGGAAGAAGGTTGGAAGGGAGAGGAGGGGAAAGGGAAAAATAAAGTATTATATAGTATGCATAGGTAAAAATTCCCCATGATGAATGTGATCATGATGTATGACAAACATGTATTAATAAAAATTTCATTTTAAAAAAAAGTCTTACTCATAGACATTTTCCCTTTAAATTGAAGATGTTATTTCAATTTCCAGTGCCATCTACTCTTGCCAGTAAGAAATCAATTGCCAGATCAATAACTATTTCAGACTACTTGTTATTTCTTTGAGTATAATCTGTCTTTTTATTCAGGAAACTTAAATTTTTTTCATTTTATTTCTGTATTAGTTACCTTTCTAGAGTGGATGGTTTGCAAGAGAGCAGATTTAGTACAGGACATTTACACATTACAACATTCACACACACAAGCCAAATGCAGAAAAAGTGTAGAACATCTGTCTATTCACTGGAGACCCAAAAGATTCAATCAAGAGCTGGGAGGCCATGGCAATGCCCCATGTATACCCGTGTCTGCACTAAGAGGCTGGACAAATCCCTACTGGAGCCAGGGTATGACACTCACAGCGGAGATAAAGACCAGAGCTCCCCTGAAGCAAACAGCAGCTATTATCGACAATAGCAAGGCTCTGAGTTCCTCCTGTGACCAGAACAGCCTGAGTTCCCTTCAGGAGAACCAGCCACAGCAGAGCTTCTCCTGGGAAACAGCCAGCCCCTATCTTCTGTTCCCGTTCTCCTTTATATTGCACCAGCAACAATCCTCAGGTGGATCCTCTACGCCCAGAACCACAGCAACTCAGTTCAGCTGGGCGTTCCTGCTCAAGTTGACCACAATAAGTCCACCACAGGCTCTAATGTTCTTTAATTTCATGTAAATTGTCTAAATGTGGAATTACTTATTTTTTGTTTTTACACTTTAAAGGGCATTTTTAATCTGGGAGTTCATAGCCTTTTCTGATAAAGCTTTTAATTCTTTATTTACTGCTTCTCCACAGCTTTTCTTGGTCTCTTCTTCTAGAATGCCAGTGAAGGAAATTCTGAGTCTCAACATGGTCTTCACTGTGGAGTAAGGTCTCTAATTGTCTCTATGTGCTTCCTTATGGCTAAATTTCCAAGAACAACTTACTAGTTCTTAATTCTATCTTTGTGTTCAGCCCAGGATTTGCCTCATCGCTTAACTATTTTATTTAATAATTATATTTTATATTTCCAAGACAAAATGGTTTTTAACTGGTTCTCTTTCATATTTCTCTGTCCTTAATGGATTTTTCTGTTTGCAAGCATCAGTGCATTTCTGTGTAAAAACATTTTAGTCAATTCAGGGTTGTTGGGTTCTATAAAATTAATCTCATTTTTAGCAAGTTTATGTTTCAATGTTTATGTTTCAACTTCATGCCCAATTTTATTAAATGTCAAAAAACAAAATAATAAAAATAAAATGGTCTAGAGATATAGCTCAGTGTTTGCCTAGTATGCAAAAGCCCCTGGATTCAATCCCCAGTACCATTTAAAACACCACACACACATATTCCTTTATTCCTCTTAAATCTTAGTTCTATTGAAAAAAATATGAAATAGGAATTCATTTAAATTGTGTAATGTTTATCCTTCTTCTGTTAAAGTTTTTGTTATCTCTAGAGACACTTTTTAAACATTAGTGGCAATGTGGTTACACAGCAATTTTGGCTCTTGACTATTAAGTTATAAATATATTCAATTTTAAAAAAAACACCCAAACACAAAATAAAAAACTGCTTTTGCAATACACTGTTTATGGACATTTTAAGTATAAAGTTAATGACTGGTTTGGAGAGCCACAAAAATATATGCCAAGATTCTCCATTTAAACTGTAGAATAGGAAATTCAAAATATCTCTATTTATGGATCATTTGGCCAAATTCTTTCTAATATAATCACTCCTTTGACAAAATTCCATTGGGAAAAAATTAAAATACTCAAAAGTAGTATGAAAAGTCTTTATCTTAATATTTGATATTAAACATTTTAAAAGTTTACTTTTTAAATTTTGCTTATTTCACATTTTTGCAAAGATAAAAAAAAAAACTGTAAATCAAATAATACACTTTAGAGTCAATGGCATCTATTTTTTAAATGAGGAATTTTATTTTTTCCCAGGGCCACACACTCCTCCCTAATCTGGAATCTTGATAAGGAAGACTCTATTCTTCTCTGACTAGATCCAATAAAAGTTAATGTGGCTTACAGAAATGAGCAAGAGTATCAGTAGTGGGCACATCTGAAGTCAGAACCATCCCCCCAACTCATATCTTTTCCATACTGAATATTAGCCTTCTCATGCCCACACACCTTCTGTTTGGACTTGATCCTTGTTATAGTTTACATCACGCACTCAGATATGGGGCTTTGGGAAGATGACGAGATGACTGGATCATGAGGGTGCTACAGCTGAATGTGCTGTTAGGAGGGGAATCCTGCTTGGAAGAGGCAGGTCACTGTGGGTGCAACCTGGAAGGGTATATCTCCCCCCCAGCCGCCTTCCTTCAGCTCTGCTTCCTGGCCACCATCATGTGAGCAGTTTTTTCCACAGCAGGACCTTTCACCATGCCGTTCTTGCCTTGGATCCACTCAATCAGGCTAGGACTGAAATCTCTGAAACTTTGAGCTAAAAAAAAAAAAAAAAAAAAAAAAAAAAAAAAAAAAAAAAAAAAACCTCTTTTCCTTTAATTTATGGGTGTTGGGTGATGTGTCCCAGTGATGAAGAAAGAGACTAAAACAGACTTTGCTATCAGAGAAGTGGTGTCATTGCTAGAACTATACCTGACTTTGTAGTTCAGGAGTCCCATAAACTCATCCCTGCTGGTTCATGGAAAGACTTTGGAAAGATTTGGAGATGACAACTAGAGAAGCCTAAAATACTCTAAACTGAGCTTGATGAGAGATTCTGGTCAGAGTTCAGAAGACTAGAATGCTGATAAAAATGCAGATAAAGACCAGGCTCAGGAGGTTTTAGGAACAAACATTCCATTGGCAGTTGGACTTGAGCCCATGTGTGTTATACTTTGGCAGAAAATCCACCTACATTTTGCTTCTGTCATGAGACTTTGTGGTAGTCCAAGATTAAGAGTGGCAGCCTAATTAATCTAGTGGAGGAAATTTCAAGACACCCCAATGTTGCAGTTGTGGCAGCTTTTAGCCATATCTACTATGAAAGGCAGGACCAAAAAGCAGAGCTGAATAATTTTTTAAAATTTTTGCTAGTAGCCAAAAGGGAAGCTCCTATAAAGTTGGGACCTGTAAAATTGGGGCCTATAAAGTTGAGGCCTGTAAAATTTTGGTCTAGAAGAGATTGGTTGTTGAAAATATTAACGTTGAAAGAAGTCAAGTACTTTGCATTAGGACATATGAAAAAATGGCTTAAAAGCATTTCAGAAATCCACAAGACCTTATCCAGCTCGGGCTCAAAAGTACAAACGTGAAAGACTTTGCTTTGAGAAGAGAGCCCTAAGGCTCCCCACTCAAGAAGAACTGTCTAGGATATTGAACCCTCTATATTTGGTTCCCAGTGCTTAGCCACCCAGGCACTTGAAAGCCTTTTGCAACCATGATCCAAGGGGGCCTGGCTGCTACTCAAGCTGGTGCAGACCTTGGTGTTATCCACGTGGTGCTGGTTTTACAGGCACGCAAAATGCAAGAACTGTGGAGTCAGCCAGGCTACCATCTAGATTTCAGAAGATCTGGGAGGCCAGACAGTATGCCTCTGGAGGGCAGTGCATGTAACTGTGAGGATGAAGCCAAAAGTGCAATTGGGGATATTAAGAATATGGAATATCTGCTGAGAAAAGCTGCAGGCAGTCAGCGAAACCAACCCAAGATGGAGGTCAAGGGCTGCAACAACCAATGTCGTAGGAGTGGTGCCACCCAAACCCCTTGCAGCTCACTGCTCACCACAGCTTACCCTGGGTACTGGACATGCAGCTATAGGACTTAATGTTTTGTCCTGCTCAGTTTTGGTCTTGTTTTGGTCTCATTCCTTTCTATGCCCCTACTTCTCCCTTTTGATGTGGGAATGTTTACCTGGTGCTACTGTATGTGAGAAGTGGTTTCAACTTTCTCTTAGATTTTTATAGGAGCTCATAGCTAAGAGTTTGCCTTAAACCTCAGGGGAGACTTTGGACTTAGACTTTTCGGCAATGCTGAGTTGTTAAAATTTTGGCAAATCTTTGAGGTGAATACATCAATATTCTGCATAAAGACATGCACATGAGTGTTTTGGGGGCCAGGGGCAGAATGTCATGTTCAAATCCAGAATAACCCCTAAAACTCTCATGAGCTCAGAGGTGGGGCTTTGAAAAGGTTATAGATCATTGAGTGCTACAGCTGAGTGTACCGTTAGGAGATGGGACTTGGCTGGAAGAGCTGGGTCACGGGGGCCTTGACTTGGAAGTGTATAGTTCCCTCCTTGGATGTTCCCTTCAGTCTCTGCTTCATGGCCACTACCATACAAGCAGCTTTCCTCCATGCAGTGCCTTCCACCATACTTTTCCTGCCTTGGAGCCAGACAATCATGAATGGAATGAAACCTCTGAAACTGTGAGCCAAAATAAGCCTCTCCTCCTTGTTGTGGGTGTTAGATATTGTGTCCTGGCAGCAAATAAAATATCTAAGACAGTTCTTAATTGGTGTGTTAGGCCAGGGCTACATTCCTACCGATATTACGATATGATAATATAGAAAGACCCATGTACAAATCTCAGCCTTCCCAGTAGATGCATCTCTTCCAGCATTCATAAATTTCTCCATAAAGAAAGTATCTACCATAAATCGCATCAGTTTTAGGTATACTAAAATAAACTCCTCACTAGAAAGGCTGGGCTTTAGATCCTTGCCACAGACCATCTCATAGACTGATGTGAGCATTCACAAGGCATTGTATTTCAAAGCACTTGAGGACTATAAAAATGTCTATCTGTGTAAAAGTATTACTTGATTATTTGCATTATCTGGCCATTTACATGAGGTCATCCCATCATATAATAAATACCTGACAGCCCATATTTCCTTACATTTTCCTTACTGTCCTTACTATTCATCATCCTCATTGTTTCTTTCCTGGACCACACCTACTATTGCAAAGTTCAGAGAAAACTTTGATATCTATCACTCTGTGTTTGTTACACTTAGTGTACATGTTTGTAATTGAATCTATCCATGTATAAGTGTGCACAGAACTATGTTTTCTTCATTTGTTACAAACCGAGAAATTGCATAATAAAATCAAATGCTATTTGAAGAAGACCTACAGTGGCTCAGAAAAGGGAGTTTGTGCACCTAGGGAAAATATCACATCACTCAACAAATCTCCACAGGCAAGCAAATGTTAGAATAGTCCCTGCTCTGTGGGACTGAGGTCTTAGTTTTCAATGTTGAATATTTTGTTTTGTTATTTCTCAAATGTGATCAGGCTTATGGGACTACTGCCTAATTTAGAGCAGGCCAGTGATTCAGTTCAAATGATTTCTGCTGCAATCAGCAGAAAACCACAATTCAACTAATTGGCTTAATCTATAATTGCAATACAAACTCTTATTCTGTAATGAAGATTAAAGGCCCAGAGGCAGAGCAGGCTCTGGCTTCCTTTCTCTACCATTGTCTTCAACTCTGCTGACCTCTGCGCTTTGGCTTTCCCTCAGACTGGACCAAGATAGCGGTGAAGCCATCCGGACGTGACTATATTCAAGAAAGAAGTAAGACTTTTCATTTTTTTTTTAGAGCCCCTCCTAGTATTCCTCATTAGCACCCTTCTATTAAATAGTATTTCTTGCTTCATTTAGTAGACTTGGGCATTTCATTCACCCTCAACTAATCCTTGGCAAGTAAAAGTGGATTATCATGAACTCACTATTATACTCACTGGGATCTATCTCTGGATTGAGGTTAAGGTTGTCTTCCTTGAAAGTAGTTACTTGAACAAACCTGGGATTTTACTAGCAGATGATAAAGGAGAAACAGGCACAACAGAGAGTGTATACTAAATACCAGTGTCTTCATACAGAAAAACAAAGAGAATAAAATTATCAAACATTAGGGACTAATTTTTCTGGTCAGTCACAAATCTAGATTTGTAGCCCCAGTCTCTACTGAGTTTCCAAGCTATATTTCTAAATATTTCCATCTGCGTGGTTCATTAGTTCCTACCATGTCTAAGACAAAATTCATCTTATTTTATTCTCTCTCCTCAAACTACATCTTCTCCAAATAGCCAAACATCCTCTTCTTACATCCTTCTGGCATCTAAAATCAAAGATAAAAACCATCTTCCATCTCCCCCCTTCTTTGACCTACATCCATTCTACCTCCTAAGGTCTTTTTTAAGGACCAAAGTCACAACATTAGTGGTCTTCAAACCTGGTCACCTTACTTTCTTTCTCCTATCCACAGACCAATGTCATCACCTGTTTGTTACAGAAGAAAATCATCACCGTTCATTTAGCACCAAACACTTTTCATAATCTGTCCTGAGCCTCCCTCTGCAGTTTATTCTTAAGTTCTTCCATCTCCCAGGCTCGTCAGCCACACAGGATTACTTGAACTTCCTCACATACTCTGCTGTCGCAAACTCCATCCTTTGCTTTTCCTGCTCTCTCTGCCTCATACTTCCTTGGCCTACATTGTTCCTAGTCAAACCCTTCAAATCTCAGTTCATCTCGTAGATGCTTTCCTGAGCCTGGTTGACCTGTACCCACCGCCCTTCAGAGCTTTTTCCTGCCTGTCTTTCTCCCAAACTGTGAACTTCCACTTTTTCACCTTCGTAGATCCAATATCTGATTTACAGAAAGCAATTAGTAAATTTATTGAAAGAATAAATCAGTGAAAGATCATCCTGTGAAAAGAGCAAGCCTGATCAGTCGAGGCAGGATTCATTCATTCATTCTAACTAGGCATTTCTTTCCCTTCAGACACATATGAAAAGAAGACCAGATTTACCAAGAAGACAAAACAACCTCGACTGTTTTCAGGGAGCCTTATATCCTGTTTGAGGTAGCAACACATGCATGTAACAATTCAAGAAAATCTGCAAATTCTTTTCACTGTCTTAAAATCCTCTGTTGAAAGGAGTTTTTCTATTTTTACTATTTGGGCACTTTGGATATTCCATCTAGAGTTTCTTTTACTTGGCCTAAGATTAAATTTAAGTAGTCTTGATGGAATTGTGGTGCCTTTTCTCTGGTTCCTGTCCATTGTTTACCAAAAGCCCAGGCTAGAGTGGTGAGCTCTCGCAATACCCAGGAGATGCACAAACGAAAAACATTTTTTTTGTTGTGCCTAAATA
This sequence comes from Hystrix cristata, assembly GCA_004026905.1. Taxonomy (NCBI): domain Eukaryota; kingdom Metazoa; phylum Chordata; class Mammalia; order Rodentia; family Hystricidae; genus Hystrix; species Hystrix cristata. The sequence continues at coordinate 82,937 of PVJO010003101.1, read as the reverse complement.
GCAAACAGCAATGGATTCCTTATCCACTTTCCTGCCCTCAGAAGCGCTGCCTTTAAATATGAAAAGCTATTTCCGTTTTGCCTTTTTTTCTCCTTCAGATTAATAAAAACCCAAGGACCTGAGCTCTGATGAACTACCTATGGAATTTCCTTTCAGTTTATTTTTTTCTCTCAAATTCAAGACACTATATTTCACTTCCGTCTTGATTTTTTTCCCAGAAATATTTTTATCTTTTTTATAGTTTACCCAAACTTAAGTAAGAGGCCTGCTCCCTGGAGATACAGAGCTTGGGTTGGCAAGGCCCGTTCTAAAGACCTAGTGCAAATTGCAAAATGAACTAGGCAAATAAATTACAAAGGTGGCTCCTCCCAGCTATGAATTACACAAAGGCGCCCCCTCCAGGCAGAGGAGTTGTGAAAAGGTACCCGCTCCAGGCAAACGATGGCAAAAAGGCAGCTGTTGCAGCCACACTGGGGAATATGCGGTCTCTGGTGTCTTCCAGGTTGGGTGCATGTCATAGCCTGAGTTCTCTGGGAAGCAAACTGTTACAGTTTGTATCTTGAATGTCCCCTAAAGGCCCATGTGTTAGAAGCTTGGTCCCTAGCTTGTGGCATGGTTGGGAGGTGGTAGAATCCTTAAAAAGTAGAGATAAATGGAATGAAAGTAGGGTACTGGTGAAGTCCCTTCAAAAGAGATATGGAGACCCCAGCCCACTTTCCCTGTCTCTCTCTCTCTCTCACTCTCCTTCCTAGCCATCATGAAGAGAACAAGTCTTCTCTATCACATGTTCCTGCTGTAGTACACTGTGTCAACTCAGGCTCAAAGCAATATGGCCAAATGATAGACCAAAACCTCTGAAACCATGAGCCACAAGAAACCTTTCCTCCTTTTAGTATTATTTCCTAATATATTTTGTCACAGTGATGGAAAGCTGACAAACACACCTGCTCTGGGATAGAAACTGGTTTGCAGGTGGTTTATTCAGGGGTGCTCTTAGAGTAACACTACCTGTGGAAGGGAAGAGAGGAAAGAGGAAGGAGCAGGATCAGACAGAGGAAGAAGCTAAGCTGTGAGGCAGTCTCCATGAGAACTCAGGGACACTGCTGGGAGTTCCAAAGTTGAGAAAACCATCCGGAGCTGTCAGAAGTTGGGGCGAGAGAATTAGGCCTGCAGAGTTCCGTGTTGGTAAGTCTTTCTGTGCAGGCAGCCCTGTGGAAAGATGTAACTCTAGAAGGGCCAGCAGGGGCATCTATGTGCCAACAGCACTCCCAGTGAATGGAAGAGTAAGTCCTTCAATCTCGAAGGTTTTTCTGGGCAGAGTGTGGGACTTCCCACTGCTAAGTCATGTTCATTTTCTCTTGCTTTCTAGCCCCTTCAGCACCACCTGTGAATACCTTTCACATTTGCATGTATCTGGCCTCCCACATCCATGACTGTCTCCGAGATGTGTCAAGACCATGCCAAACATAGAACAGCCACAATAAAAACTTGTTCAATGCTGAGTGAATAACAAGAACTGCTGCAGAAGTACTGCTCAGAGAAACCAAGCTGAGTTTGGGGAAATTCAAACAAATAAATGTCACAAAGTAAGTGTCCTGAAAGATTAAAGGAGAAATGAAATTCAAATATCAAGCCCGTTGGGCAACAACAACAACAAAAATGACTCTAGAGAATGGTAGGACTTCCCACTTTTCTGATGTGGAGGTTAAGAGAGGCACTATATTAAGGAAGAGCCAAGGCCAGCCCACTACTAGCTGGAGGGAAAGAAAATGCTTCACTCAATTGCTGGCTGACTTGGGCAAGGCAGAAGACCACATTGGTCCCAAGATGGTGGCAGATCAAAGAACAAGAAAAACAAGTTGAGGTAAGACATGGAACAGGTCATGCTACCGTTGGTATCAAGGGGGTTCCTAGATTATGCAAATAAAAAGGAAAAACAAAAATGAAGGAAAAATCCTCTCTGGCCATTGAGAAGGAAATAACCTGAATTCAGTCCCCAAGCCTGATTTTGATAGGGGAAGAGAAAAGAGGTCCATGCGCTCAAGGTTTAGCCCTGTGGCCAAAATAAAGCTCAGTGTCTCACAGACTGAGTCTCTAGGCTGTGACAATGAATGTTCAGGACTAGATGGGCACTCTGAGAAGTGGTCCAGGTGGTGAGAGGCACGTGAGAATCTGGAAGAAGAGAACGTTGCAGATCATGAACTCCCCAGGTTATGGTTAGCATCATTTACTACTCAAGTATCCCCAGACTTGGAAATATATTTGTTCTTGCCTTTGAGTTAGAAAAACCTCAAGCACACAGGTGAGAATTCTGAAGGATAAACTAGGATACAGAAATGAGTCGAGATATGCTTAGGTAAGCTGTATGTGTGTGACTTCAGCAGGATACACACAAAACTTGGGTTACTGCTACACGCTGAAGAAGTGGCCTTTTCCATGTAAGAGAACTCTTTAGATTAATGTTCCCATTTCACCTCCACCAAGGAGATCTGGAGTCTCCCATGTGCTCTAGATTCGGAGGACGAAGAGAAATGAGGCGAGCTCAAGTGTCATCGTCCTACTCCACTTTCGTGTCTGTTCTTCAGATGGCTGTGGCTCTTGTTTGAGCAAACACTTGTAGATGAGAGGCTCTGCTTGTCCTCCCGTGGTCATTGTTAGCAAAAGCCAGTCTCTGTCTTTGATCACTGAACACTAGCTAACACAGCATCACATCACACCCTGGTGTTGTGACGTTAACCGTTCCCAGGAGAGGCGAGTTGGTTTTGAGATCTTGCCAAATGAGATTTGGAGATGGTGTCTCTTAAGAAAAATTTGGGGTCTTCCAAGATGATTAGAATGAAGGGTTTATGTTGAGCAAGTAAATCTCAGAGAAGGAAAACCAGATCATGTCCGCTCCTCTTGACTGAGTGAAGCAAGTGAGTTCTGAAACCTTCTTTACTCAGCTGTCACTGCTCTTCACCAGTCACGGACAAGAATTCTGAAGTTTAAGTGAAATCCACAGAAGAGCAACTTTCCCCTGTATAGTTTTCCCAATGTTTAAGCAACCTTAAAATTAAACATTTAACAAATAGTCAGAGTTCTTGATAATAAGTCCTGTGTTACTTCCTAGAGACAAGTGGTGAGCAAAAACAGACATAGTTTCTAATTTCATGGAGACTATAGTCTCCTGAGAAGACCCAGTGTGTGAACAATTGATCATTGCGATTCTCCTAAAGGCCTGCAGAGAGTCTGCACAGTCTTGTAAATCACATCAGAGAAGGAGTTAGTCAAGTCCAGGAAGCCAATAAATGTTTTTGTAAAAAATAAACAGCTGGTTTGCAATTTGAATAACAGGTTAACTCAGCAAAGGATGGGAGTTGAGAGAGCACGAGCCAGAGAACAGATGTATCAAATGCAGTGTGATTGACTAGTGACCACCAGATAGTCATAGTAGGAAATAACCTGGATCTCTGACTCAAAACCTAAAAATACATCAGTGCTGGAGTTCAAGACATTGATAGATGATGGATGGTAAAAGAAGTTTAAGGACAAGTGACAGCTCTGTTGTCCTGTGTCTTGGCTTGTGTTGCGATTGTGTAATGTGGGAAGTCAACTATGCTGCATAGTCATGAGTCTAGCCCCTGCCCCTCACATCCTCCCTGGACTCAGCCCTGCTGCTCACAATCAGAGTAATGAGATAACCATGATAGCTCAGGGGAATAAAGTATCAATCGAGATCCACAAGACACTAAGAGTTTTTGAGCTAAAGGGGGACTTTAGAGGTTAGTTATTCATACACTCATTGTACAAAGGAGAAAAGAAAAGCCCAAATGCCATATTCCTAGTCATACAACACAGGCAGGATTTGTGTCTCTTGGTACCAAAGAATTTTTTTCTCTCAAGGCCAAATACCACAATGTACTTCCTAAAATTTACCTACTTGGATCAGACATTACCAGCCCTGTGTTGTGTGTATTTGCACATTTTCCCTAGCCAGACCCTCTCGTCGGAGACGTCTCCTCGTGACTACAGCTCCTCATGTCCTACGTTCATTTGGTTCCATAGGAACTGCGGTTCACCTCACAACAGAGTTGGAGCTCTGAAATTAGAAGGTATCGTCTTTGCTATCCTGCATTCCATCACCCTTTACATCATTCTTCAGCATCCAAATCTTTCCTTCCAGTGGACAATTCTTCCAACCCCACTCTCAACACTGACCTGGTCACTGGGACTATTCCACCAGGGAACTTCCTAGAACCTTCCTGCTGCAGCAATTGCAAAAGTTCTGCAGTCACTAGATTAGATGGGGGACCCCAGGTTCACCTACTCCTGAGAGATGGGCAGTGAAACAGAAGCCTGACAAGGTGAGGTCAGGCCCTGGACTCTGCCAAACCTGAAGGCAGCTGGACCCATTTCAGTTACGGGAGCCAAACAAACACTCCTTGACTCATGTAGGGGTTATGCACTGATAAACCCACCATAAATTGAAAATATCATTAAGCTGAATATGTATTTAGTAAACCTAATGTACCAACATCGTAGCTTAGCAACAGAGCACACCGTGGACCATCACTTGTTTCCCTCTGTGATCACATGACTGACTGGGAACTGCAGCTTGCTGCTGCTGCCCAGAACTGCGAGAAAATATCATCCCTCATATCTCTAGCCTGGCCAAAAAAAAAAAATCGAAATTCAAAATACAGTTTCTACTGAATGCACATCACTTTTGCACCATCGTAAAGGTGAAACACTGTAAGCCACATCATTATAAATCAGAAATGGTCTGTCTACAGTACTCCTTTTTTAATATAAATGACTTTTCTACTGGATTTCTGTCACCTTGCCACCAAAAAAATATTGGCATATGTAAGAAGAGAGTAACAGTAGATGAATTTTTCAAAAGATAAATGGGTTAACCTGTGGCCAAGCAGAATTTTTCTCTCAAAACTTTGTGCTAATATGCCCAGAGGCCATCTTTTAGACAGCCAACATGCTAGAAATCTAAAAATAAAAACAGTCATGTCGTGTTGGGGAGGGAATGACTGCTGAGCGAGGCAGTCCCAGTGGAAGTCAAACCAGGGGCAAGCTGCCTGAGTTTGAGACTCAGCCTGCCACACACTATGCCATTTTGGGCAAGCTGCTCTCTTGCCTCAGACCTCGGTACATTCATCTGAAAAATGGGTACAAAAATACTACCTGCCTATGGAAGAACTAAACCAACAAATACCTGTGGAGCACTTAGAACAGAGCTTGTGCAGATCAGATACTCAATAAATGCCGGTTATCAGTATAGGTATTACATTATTTATTATTATCATCACTGCTGTTATTAAGCAGAAAAACCCAATTGATAGAAAAGAGAGTGAAACAGGCATAAAGAAAGTAACAGAGTGTTGGGCTATAGGAGAGAAAAGCATTGTCATGCATGCTTTTACACATTTGTTCCAGCCAGACCTAACTCGCATTAAGGCCAACCGTACATTATTATCAGCTTTCTATCCCCTTATGACTCCCACCTGCCCATCACTCTTTTTTTAAACTGCAGTCTTTCTGAGAAAGTTTCTGTTCCTTGCAGTGAGATAAGCATAGACAAAAGCATACCGTCTGTAGAATACAGAGCATCCAAGACCAGATGGCCTTGCCCTGCTGAACATCACGGACTGCTGCTAGGCACCTCATTCGTGTGTACAGCAGTCCTCTTACCCAGAGTTTCGCTTTCTATAGTTTCCATTACAGTTAAGCAGCATCTGAAAAATGCTAAGTGGAAACATTTCAGATATAAGCAATTTCTAAGTTTTAAAGGTATGTTTTTCTAAGTAGCATGATGAAGTCTCATCTCATCTCATCCCACTCAATGTGTAAATCATCCCTTTGTCTACAGTATCCACATCATGGACACTACCTGCCTGTTCATTGCTCAGAAGCTAACCCAATGGTCAAATCAACGGCCATGGTATCACAGTATTTCAATTTAAGTACCCTTATTTTAGTCAATAGTGGCCCCAAAATGCAAGAGTAGTGATGCTGGCCATTTTATTATAGTATACCGTTTCAGTTGTTCTATTTTATTATAGTTATTGTTATTTTTATATTATTCTGCCTAATTCATAAATTAAACTTTATCATAGATATGCATCCATAGGAAAAGAACAGTACAGTATCCCTAGGGGTCAGTACTATCCATAGTTGCAGGTACCCTCTGGGGGTCTTGGGACATATCCACTGTGGATAAGGAGAAACTACTATACTCTTTCCTCCCTTTAAATCCATCTTATTTCTGCAAAAACTACCCCCAAACAAATGCCTCTGTGATGTCAGGCACCAGCATTATCCCTGTCACATGGATAATGCATTGTGCTAACCAAGAATTCTGGCCCAGTGGTGTGTAGGAGGATAAATGGGAATTCTCTCAATTTCTAACCTTGAAGAGCAGGTAAATCATTTCCTCTGTTGGGATCAGGCTTTGAGGATTGCCATGTGAATCCAAAATGTGTCTAGCAGTCTCTTTGCTGAGTTCTATTCATAGAAAACATTGGCCTGGCTCCAGGCCTGTGTCACATTGTTTGTGTGGAATGAGGATGTACTCTGCTTTCTTCAGAATAACAAGCCCATGTTTGCGAGTCATTAAGGGAAAAACGTTTCCCACAGCATAATGAGCAGAGCCCCCTTCATCACACCAGAGGTGTGTCATTCCAAAAGACACAAATAAAACGTCCCCCAAGAAGAAATCCCAAAGTCACACACATTCCAGCTCCCTTGTCAGTAAACAATGGGTCTGAGAAGATTTGCCACAATACTCAAAGCCTCCATCCTTCCCCAGGAAACAGACTCCGTCTTGTACATCTTCTCTCCTTGCTTCAAAACACAAAGAACACCAAGTGCAGGCGGCAGAGTCTGCACTCCAGGAAAAGAAAACAGATGCTGGAAGAGGTGAAAACTCCCAGCCTAGCTTCTTCCCATCTGAGTTTCCAGCCCATCAAACAGTCAAATTTCATTAAGGCAGATCTAATAGTTCACACGTGTCCTACATTTCAGAACTACAATCCTGACACCCGGCAGTCTCTGTGACAGCCACCAACCCTTGTTCCAACCCATGAAGATGGAAAAGGATATAACTGTCACCCAGCAACCAGAGAATTCTTCTGAAAATGTATTTTGCTTGAATAGGAACAAAATATATAAACTTAGCGATCGATTCCTTCTTGTTGCACCTCCCTCTAATCATTGCCTTTACTCACTGCAGATGCCCGAACCAGTGACTTCGCAGCAGCTGGTATTCCGGAGCTTCTCTGCTGCATCTGGGTGTCACTGTCCCCAGACACGGAGACAACAAGCAGCAGTAGTGTTTGGGCCTCTGCGGGCTGCCCGCCTGCCCGTCGCTGCTGCGCCAAGGCGCAGGGCCGCGCAGCAACAAACAGCACCAGCCTGAGCGCGCTTCTTAAGTGCGGCAGCTTTTCAAGGATTTTCGTAGGTGCTGGCTGACATAACTGTTGTAAAGACAGTAAGGAAGAGACAGCAGAGGAAGCAGCACAGAACAGATGAATAAAAAAACCAATGTTCATTTTCTAACATTTAATTGGACTTAATTTCAGACTTGTAGAATAATGCAAAGAACAGAACAGGGGAATCCCATATTGCCTTTGTGCAAAGGCCCTAAGGATCAGCATTTTGCAGAGTTTACCCTATCATTTTCTCTCTTAAGATATATGGAGTAGTTTTCTGCTCTGCTTGAACCTAAGTTGCAGCTCTTTAGGTGGCATTGAAAGGAAGAGGGTTTTTAAAATGTACTTCAAGAGAAGGAGCAGAGAGTCACTGTAAGTAACTGGATTTTTTCTGTTTAAAACTTTTTTTTCACCTTAAAACAATTGGGAATAATGTTTTTGTCTTTGACACCAAATAGTCATTTAAGATTTTTAAAAATATCAACAGTTAGGTAATGAGACAGAAAGGCAAAGGGCGACATCCTCCCTCACCCCCACTCCCACTGCACAGACTGCCCCAACACTGGCGCCGCCTAGACCTCCATCCATCCCCTGAGAAGCTCCATCCTGCCCTGAAGACACTGGGGAACATGCCGGGTTCTTCCCCCGAAACACCAATAACACAAATGACCAAAAGTGGGTCCCCACTTCCTGACTCCCCAACACCACAGACTGCATTGCTTGGTCACCCAAGGTATTCCCTTCCTGCCTGAATCCTACTGCTACTTGTTATGTTATATACACCTGATGGGTTCAGGACATACCAGTCCCAAATATGGCTGCAGCAGGCAAAAATATGCCTCCCCAAATATGCACCTTTGGCATAAAGATTGCTGTGTGCTGGTTATTTTGGGAACAGCAGACACAGGAGTAGCTCTGAAAAGTTGCCTTTATGTGAGGAAAATTACATCTATAAAGTAAAAGTCTCTGTCAGCAGGGGTGTCTTCCTCTCTCCATCAAGAAGAAAAGAAAAGAAATTACTAAAACTTTTTTTTTTCATGCTGAGTAATGAACCCAGGAACTACCACATGCCAGCCAAGCCTGCCCTACTGTGTGTGGCAAGCTGAGCCACACCTAGCCCCCAGGAGAGGTTCTTACCCACAAGGAAGGCACTGATTAACTCTACAGAGGGGTTTTTCCTGGTCATCTCATCCTAACCTACTTGTCTCTGTACGCTTCTTCCTTTTTTTTTTTAGCAAATATTTAAGGCTGAAGTCAAAGACAACTCTTGAGATCTACTCGAGATTTGCTCATGTCTCTGCGTTACGTCCCAGATATTCATAAAGTCTATGTGCTATTAAACCTTGGTTTGTTTTTCCTTTGTTAATCTCTTTTGTAACAAGGAGACCTAGTTAAGAACTAATGAGGATAGACAGAAAAGTATTTGTTCCTTCCCTCCACACCTCTTGGTTTTCACCAAAACACTACTGCCCCAAATCATCAACGTCTCATTGGCCAGAGAGGACTAAATGGCTTTGACTATATCTAAAGATGAAACCACCTACAAAGGAAGAATTTTGATCACGACTGAGCTATTTGCTAAAATGGGTCACCAGCCCTGAAGCTGATCTCTCAGAGAAGAGACTTGGAGCACACAATAGGACCAAATGTAAAAACAATTGCCACTCTTTGTCTCAGTGGCAACAAACCAGCAAGAACATCTGCTAGATCTGCTACCTGCACCTCCCAAGCTGTCCTTCATTGTCCAAACCAGTTGTTTCAGCAGGTTTTCTTTGTTGTTGTTGTTTGCCATTTTGTGAGACATCCAATATCCTGCTAATAAATTGAATTTTTGTTCAAGTCGGTCAAAGTCCATGTTTTCGCTTTTTCTTGTAACCAAAGAGCTATAAAATGCCACGTATGATTTTGCACTTATATGTTTCAGTTTTATTGTTCCACCACCAGTTTCTTTGTAGGAGGCTTTCAAGACAGAGACTATAACCTCTCATCCACTCCTTCTGCTTCTGCAGCCACTCTGCAGAATGCATGCTCCCTCAATGAGTACCTGACTCACAACTCAAATTGCTCTGGATTCCCTGGCCTTTCCCATTATTTTTAAAACTAGACGTAGATTTTGTATAAATCATTTGCGAGAATAGACCATTTTCAAACTCCTCCAGTTCTAGGCCGTTATGAAACAACTTCATGAAAATGGTATTCAGAATTTCAGATCCAAATGGTAGTTCATGCATTAAATAACTAGAAAGTTAACCAAGATCCTGGATTTCCTAGGTTGTTTACAAACCAAGAATTTTACTGTTGCCAAGACTAGCAGGAGTTTCTGAACTGGCCCACATTCCTTGGGTTTCCTTTTAGAGGTGGGATTTTTTTTTTAAGGCAGCTTAAAATGCATTATATAAGAAAGGTATGAACAAGTTGAGGGGAAGCCGCAAAGGAAGCGGGCCAAGTCCCAAAATAAATGGCAGGAACAGAAAGCTAAAAATACCACACAGGGAAGTGTGCCACATCTGTAGGGCTCCCTTGCATTCTCCTTTGTACCTTTTTTTTCAGGAACATGCTAATAATTGTTTTGAGATTTAAATAGAACACTATTATTTGTTCTTTTAAAATGGCCACTTCTTTTGTAGATTTGTGAGAGTTTCAAATGATATTAATTGAATTTCATACATTGCTATTTACCTTTTATGGATATCTTCAAGTTTGTGGAGAAGTTGGTTGTTTTTGTTCAATCTCTTTAACTATTTGTGTTAAATAGATGGCATAAAATATTTTAAATATTTAATTCTTATAGCAACTAACAGTGAAATACCTGTGGTACCTCAGTTCAGAAATGCTTTTATTTGGAAACAATTTAGTTCACAAACAAAAGTATTTGGCAAAATTTCGTTTTTGTTTACAAATTCTACATTGGATGATAAACACTACCGTGGCCATGTTTCCCACACAAACAACAAATGTGGCTATGTTTTCCAAAATCAGAGAACGATTTAAGTTTGTGAATCAAGGTACTACTGTATTTTCAGAACAGTGAGGTTGCCTTCTATACCAACACAAGCTATTTGTCATCTATGGGAAAACTTAATATAAGGCAGACACAGTAATAGGATGCAACACACACCTACAGCATGTGCAGGGACTCTTACCACTTTGCACGTAAATCATTACCCACACTTTATGCACAGGCTCCTGAAGGGATCAAGACTGAATAAGGGATTTGAAGTCAATAGCTAGGAGCGGCACAGCAGGTTACTCCTGGCTCCCTCTAACTCAAAAATGTGTGAGTCCTTGTCCTAAAATAGGCTAACTGTGTATGGTTAAATTTGAGCTATCAATAGGACTTTCATTGCTTGCTTACTTGCTTTCTCAATCAGTATTCCTTACTTCAGAAGACTTACAGTTGGATTTACATTTGCATTCCACACCTTCCACAACTAATATAGGTGTCATTCCTCCTGGGTATAAAGTTTATCTTCCACCACTCAATAAGCTATCAGATTATTATGACAATTACTTTTCTCTCTTAAGAGAAGTTTGCTAAAGACATGGATTATCTGATACTGGGAACTGCCTATGTTGAAGTCATCTGAGAAATGTGTCTAATTATCACTTCCAAGTTGTTAATTCCTGTTTTCTCTAGACACAACAAAAACAGGAAATATTTACCAACTTCACAGGTGTCAGGAAATACTTTAAACACTCTGGTGGCCTAAGCCACCTGCTTGAAGTAGATAGCATTTTTTGCAAAGGTGCAGAAGGTAATTTGTAATTTAAAATGTGTGTTTTATCTAAACTTTCTAAGGATTCCCAGGCTTTTCTTCTGTTGAACCAAAGATTTGTTCCAGAAGAAAGATGCAATATACGCAAATGTGCTTGTAGCTTTTCTAGCATTTACAAAAGAACTACAATTGTCTGTGTTAACTTGGTTTGCAAGTCTACTTCCATATCTAACAGAATGCCTAGATGACAAAACATATCGCAAAACTATTGAAATGTAGAATTAACTTCTTAATGATCATTTAAACCACAAATTTGTTTTTAGTCTCAGTTTAATTTTTTTAAATGAAGAGAACTTTATTCTTTTTCTCTATATAAAATGGACTGTAAAATCTTCAGAAAGTAGCTTAAAATATAAAGAATAAAATATCACTGATAACATTTTAACCTATCCATTTGTTTATTTTTCACAAAACTAGATTAATCTTATGGCATTATAACATTTATTTTTCAACTAATATACAGTAAAAGTGCTCTTAATTGTCCCACAGAAATCACCATGCATCTTATGATCTTCAGAAAGCACACAAGTATGGAGATCCACGAAGTACTCTAAAGTATTCAAGCAGATATTTCTCCCTCTAGGATGTACCTGACACTTACATTACCATGAATGATGGATACAAAACATACAAAGAGTCTGTTGCATTTATTCATAAACTTGTTTGCATCATAACAAATTAACTTTAATTAAAGATTATTTAGATCAGTAAGCTAGCAATGCAAGATGACTATCACTGTTTCCATGAAAATACAACAGAGGTAAACTTTTTAGGGAAGTGAAATCTTGACATATGTTTTAAAAAAAAAAAAAAAGCTGCTGTCTGCCAGCCATGTTGGCAACAACGGTTATCCCAGCAATCTGGGAGGCTGAAACAGGAGGACAACAAATTCAAGCCCAGCCTGGGCAACCTAGCAACTTAGCAAGACTCTGACTCAAAATAAAAAATGAAAAAGGGCTGGGATGTAACTCGATGCAAAAGCCATGAGCTCAATCCCCAGGACTTTAGAGGGGAAAAAAGAAAGAAAAGGAAAAAAAAAGAAAGAAAAGGAAAAAAAAAAAACTGTTCTGAAATTAGGGGAAAAGGAGTCATGAAATCTAGGAGTCTGCACTCTGTGGTTTAGGCAAGCAAAACAATGTGTGTTCCTTCCAGCAGCCAAATACCAGAACCAATTACATTGTCTACTACCATACAGTTTGGATCTTGAATGTCCCCAAAGGCCCATGTGTTAAAAAGCTGGTCCCAGCTTGGTGCTGTTGAGAAATGTGGAAACTTCAAGAGGTAGGACCTAGTTGGAGGACTTCCAGTCACTGGGAGTGTACCCTAAAAGGAGTGGAGGAACTAATCTCTTCCTCCTTCTCTTTTGTGTCCCAGCCGCAAGGTAAATGGTTATGCTATATCACACTCTCCCACCATAAATTTTGCCCAGCCCTTCATCACAGCCCAAAAGCAGTGAGTCCACTCAATCACAGACTAAAACCTCCAAACCGTGAGTCCAAACAAATCTTTTCTTTTTATGGGTTAATTTATCTCAGGTTGTTATTATAGCCATAGAAATCTAACACACCATCTCTTTCTGCTTTGGGGTGAACACATTCTGCAACAATCACTACGCATGTTTTGTACCTCGTCATTTTTAGTGACTACATCATATTTTGTTCTTGACTAGACTGTCATTACTTTAACCAGTACCTTAGCAATGACCTCAGATTATTTACCATTTTCCAGTACTATAAAATCACTGTAACATTTGTTGTAGATACATTTTAGCATACTTAAAATTATTTCCTTATAAAAACTTATAAAAATAGAATTTCTGCATGAAAAGATATATACCTTTTTAAGTCTTTATATATGCATATATAAATAAGGCATACGTAAAAGTTTTAATATTTTTATTTTCAAAATTGAATGTATGAAAATGATATAATGATATGCATTACAGCTTTTGCCACCATGCCTAAAATGTTATCACTAAATTTATTTCGGTTTAGGTATTTCATTTGTAAAATAAGAGGCTTAGCCTAGAACTTTTTAGGCGCCATTTTTCAACCTGATGACTCAGATTTCCAAAAACTCCTGTATTGTCTAGGGGGCCGAAAAGTATATAAATGCATCTGTTTTGTATGAATTATGTCTCAAAAATCAATATAAATGGAATTTTATTAGCCAGATTCATGTAAGTATATCAAGCTATATCACTGCAGCAGAAGGTTTTATTCTCATTTTTAATAATTATGACCTTAGAATGGTACCTCTGCAATCTGAAGAGGAAGGGACAGAAAGAAACAAATACTTTTCAAGTAAATAAAGTTTCCCTCTCACTGCAGACTAACTGCCTTTCTGTCCTTCCCAGACAACCTTCTGGAGAAATGCTTACTTGCCATGCCGTTTTCACATCACACAGTCAGGTTTCTATGCCAACCTCTCCAAGGACATTGCTGTGCTCTGGCCACCACAGACGGCCTAGGGATTCTTCAGCTCTGTTGTTTATCTTGAGGACACCCGACATGCCTAATCACTCTTCATGAAAGTCTTTGTTTCTGTGAGAACACACGACTTGATTACTTCCTAAGTCACTGGTTCTTCCACCTCTATCTTCCTCTTGTGATCTACTTCTACTCGTTCCTGCAAAGTATCCACAGTTAGCATGAAGTTTCTCTGACACTTTAAACCCTGTCAGTTGCTTTAAATAGCTAAGAATCTTCAAACAAAAAATTAAGCAACTGGTTAAAAAATATAGCAATGCATTCTTTTAGAAGGCCAACAATGATTGTTTTGGATCATAGTTTACCTCACTTATAGAAAAATATTTATTTCCCTCCGTCAGTGGTTGTCTAAGTATGGTCCCTGAACAATAGCTTGAGCATCACCAGGAGGCCTGGTGAGATGGAACGTTCTTGGTCCCACCTCGAACCTACTGAATCAGCAGTTTGTGCTCTAGCAAAGCCCCCTGGGGAATTTTGATGCATGCTAGTATCTGAGAACCTCTTCTCTGTAATGCACCCTTTTAAAGTGAGGCAAAAGTTTGATGAGTAGGATAACTGAGGGAGAATTTGATTCTCCCTTTAAACAGCTGTGTGATGTTAAGTTACAAATATCCTAAAACGATCAAGGTAAAAGGAAGGAATAAAACGCAGAAGGAAACAAAATTCTTCCCAAATTCCCTGTCACAAGAGATGACAACTTAGTTTAGCTACCTTGAGAACTGTTCTAGCCTTTTACTAGCACAGGTGCTGTCCTGGTGCCTGAGGGAGAAGTGCCCCCTGTCTTTGCTGCCAGAAACAATCCTAGTTGTCAGATTCACTGACTATAGTACAGGTTGGAAGGCAGGATAGAAAGTGGTCAGGCAGGAAGGGGAGTTGACAGATGAAAGGGAAGAAAATATTGTCGGGTTTTTAAGTAGCCTTTCCTCTGGTGGAGACAAAAAGCCTGTTGCTTGCTTCATCCATCCATCTATCCATTCATTCCTCCACACAACTATCCCTCCAGTCATTCATTCATTCATCTTTCTATTCATCGTTCCACCCCACCTATCTACCCATCTATTCATCTGTTCATCCCAGAAACATTTATTGCACATTGGATTGATTTCTATCCAATATCCAATGAGGTTGGGCCTCATCAGAGACCACTGACTGGTCTATGGCATTTTCTTTCGCTTCTCCAGTGTTGCCCAGAACTGTCCATTGGAATGTGGGAAGAAAGTCTTAGACTTTCTATTTGTATTTCTTAATTCATCCTCTTGAAAATTTCTGGATTGAGTATATGTCTTACATTGAATGCAATGTATAATACTATAGTGTGTATATAGTTTAAAATTATATGCTCAAAAAAGCTGCAATCAGAAAGTATGCAATTTCGGGCATTCAGAATCCAAAGATTTTTGGCAATCTCTGTAATGAAGAATAGAATCCAAAGACTAGAGAATAATGCGGAAGAGACAAGTGCTAGTTTCGGGAGTGAAGAACTCAAAGAGCTGCCAGTACCATGCAGCTGGGCATCTGGAAAGCATGCCTGCACCTCGGAGAGGATGGGCTCACCTTTGTTTTATTTTACTGTCTCTTTCATATGCCAGCTATAGTGAATAACATGGATAAGTGCACACCAGACACATCGAAAATGTTTTTAGGAGCCTGATTTCCTGTTGGCTGACACTCCAGCAGCAGCATTTACTATTTTTTTTTAATCACACTTCATTAAGACATGAAATGTGACTTCAGAACTCCTTCAGGGAATGTCAAGGATGATGGGATAAGTGTGTTCCAAGTGAGAGAGAGTATCTTCAAAGGGATTAATGACAATATGTCTTTTACTGTAATAAATGTTATTTCAGCATTCACCATATATTTGATCAGCCCCTTGCATGTTGCTATAATTTGCTCATAAGACTGAGTGAACATGTATCATTCTTCAAAACTGGAGTTTACTCTTTTCTTTCAGAAGTACTAAAAGATTTGTCTTTGGCTACTTTTTTCCCAATGTCCCCACTGTTTGTAAATACTTTTAACTTTGTTGAGTTTTTTGTTTGTTTTGGGGGGGTTGGTTTATTTTTGTTTGTATGCTGGAGATTGAACTCAGGGCCTTGCACTTGCTAGGCAAGCACTCTAACCTCTGAACTAAATCCCTAGCTTTGGCTACTTTTTTAAATTAAAGTGTAACCACTTTCAAAAATATTAGGAAATATATGAAAATAAAATCTAGTGTTAATTATGAGACAGAACATGAATTAGATACCTAAACTAAAGAAGGTGGAAAGAAGTCGACAATTTAGCTCTGTAGCATGCAGATAACAACTGACTGAGATTTAATTATTTGGCATTTCCTAACAAAACCTAGAGTGTGCAATAGCTCTTTAATGACAGAGTATCTACTTTCAGAGAAGATACAATACATCTGGGTATGGTGATACACTCCTATCACCCCAGCACTCTGAAAGGCTGAGGCAGGAGGACTGAAAGTTCAAGCCCAGCCTGGGAATTTAGCAAGCCTCTGTCTCAAAAAATATATATATATAATAATAATAAAAGGACTGAAGATTTAGTTCAGTGTGTAGGTCCTGGGGTCAATTCCAACTATAAAATCTAGAAAGAGAAAACAAATTTAGTATCTTGATGCTGTATAAGCGAATCTTCACAGTCACCGTGCAGTGACCTAGAAACGATCATTTCAACGATCATTTCAGCCAATCTATGACTCCAGAAGAAGTACTTATTTTTTGTTGTTGTTGTAAAAAAATAATAATAATAATTTTTAAAACATTAATAAAGACAGAAGTAAAGATCTATAAATGGATGAATACATAGGTATCTGTTTTGGGGGGAAGATCTGAAGAACAAGTAGACCAAAGATGTGAAGCGAAGAAACAAATATTCTGGCACTTTGTATTATCAGAAGCTTATCTGTGGCAGGAAAGTCAATTGAAACTCTCATCCCTTCATGTGCATGAAAGAGTTCTCATTCACTGAGTGTATTAGATTTAACAATTTAAAGAACTCAGTAGACACTGGCACAGCTGTGTCTTATTTTTTATTGAACAGTAATAAACTTGTCCTTTTAAAACCAAACCTAACAGCTTATTCTGCTTACATTCAAAGATCCTCCCACACACACATTCACAACTCTGTTGGCAAACTTCAAGAATAAAATATAGGTAAATACTGAAATAATTCTTAAATAAGTTCTTCATTCCAAATAAAATATTTCTGCAAATATTTCCTAACAGCATGTAGTATACCAGTTCTGTTTTGGCTAAGATCCTCCCAAGCATACTCCTGATGCTACTTATCAATCAAGTTTGAAAGAAAAAAAATATGAAAATAAACCATATTTTAAAGTTGGCATGTTTCCTACTGGAAACTGACTCTTTTCCAGACCTCTTAAAAAATTATTCTCTACTTCAAATTTAACTTTTATCTAAGTCATGGCATTTTTTTCAGTGAATTTCCTCTATAGCTCATTTTTTTGGTATTTTATAAATCCACAGTGACTAAATTTTTCTAGGTTTCTCTCATGCTTATTACTGCTAATATTACTATAATACAATGTTTGAAAATCGTACAGAGTTATACCTTTCTAATCATTTTTTAAAATTAAGTTCATTTCCTCAAGAGTGATAAACATGACTATGGAAGATGACTTGTACTAACACATTTTTTAATAAAAATATATAAATATTCACCTCCACCCCTTCCCATTCCCCAGTCAGCAGAGAACTTCCCAGCTCTGTCTCAGAGGTGGTATTCTTCAAACCACTTACGCAAGTGTATGTCTGCCCTCTGCCGCAGATCCGTCCTTCAGATCCGGGGAGCCGAGAACTACATTAGCAGCCCTTGAAACTGACCTCAGTTCAAGGTTGTTGCTCAAATCCCATACGTTTCAAACATCCCAGTTCTTCAGGGGGTTTCTGGTTTGGGTTTTGACTTTTCTCAAAGCGAATAGTAATAATAATTAAATTCTACTGAAGCTACCACAAGGAAGATCCAAATATTATAATACTTCACCCTCACCTCTACCATATGAGCCATATACATTTCATGGATTTTAAGTATTACACTTTTTGTGTCTGTATCCACCCAAGTCATACTTGATCTCCAAAAATTACACATCCATATGCTATAATCTAGATAGTTCTTAAAATGTTGGCTGGGTGCTGAACAATCACTAAGACAGAGCCTTCCCTTGGAAATCCCACCCAGGATCAGCGTGGATTTAACCATTTCAGTACAGGAGACCGAGCAGCATTCTTTTTCACAATGTCTTCTGTCACAGAATTTCCATCTCCAGATGCCATGTCGTGATCTAAAATAGGAAGAAATACAGATTGTATCTAAATGTCTGTAACTCACTGATCAAGCACAGTTTTGTTTTGTTCTTTTGTTAATGGGATTTAAAATAAAATTTTAATAGAGTCAAGATTCTGTGGTAACTATATTGAACTACTCTGTATTATTTAGCACCTCCTAATTTTGGTAAGACAACACCTTCTTGGATTATTTCTCTTTATATATTTATCAGCACCTGATATTATCTTACATGTGCATTTTTTTCTTTTTTTTCTGTATTATATCACTCCACTATTAGAATTTCAGCTCCATAAATACAGGGACTTTCTTTCATTTAGTGCTATATCCTAGTACTTACAACAGTGCCTGGAACACAGTAGGCACTTAATAAATGCTTATTCAATTACAAATACTATGATAGATCTCTAAGTAAGATTTTTATACTAACAGGTATAGAAGAGGATTCACTTTTTGATGTGAGTCCAGAAGGCAAACAAAAGGGTAGAGCTTTCATAAAGACAGTTCTTGCTTTACATACAGGAAAAAAATGTAATGATAAGAATGTTCTAAAGTAAACTTTGAGAAACAGACATGTACTTGCTTCGACACTGCAAATCCTGAAGTGAAATGTTCTAAGAAGGTTAGAATGGCCTGGCAGACAAAAGCACATAGATTCATGAAGCATTCCAGATCTTACTCTGCCATTATCCCACTGAAAAGGTCATTTGTGAATTCCCAGTCTTGGGACAGTGGTTACCAAGAAAATAAATAAAAAATTTAAAAATGGGACAACTCAGATCAGGAAGCCCACCTGCCAATAGTGCTGCAGCCAATGACAGGTGAAAAGTTGGAGAGGAAAATGTCATGGAATCAGAGATGAAAGCAACCTCTGGGGACCATTTCATCTGCTCACAAAGGTGGACCGGAAAATGTTTGCTAGAGGTGACGTGAAGCCCGTGGCGCTCAGCCCCTTCCTGTAAACTCTAGTGTATAGCCTGGGAAGTTCACATAGACTACATAAAACAGCACAAGCCCCACAGACAGCCTCTCCACCATGTCTTCAGGTCATGCTGCCCTCCATTCTGTTTGTTTGTTTTGTTTTTTTTGTGGTGCCGGGGATCGAACTCAGGCCCTTGTGCTTACAAGGCAAGCACTCTAATCACTGAGCTAAATTCCCAGCCCCTGCCCTCCATTCTGAACTTGACTAAGGTTTACCAAGATTATGCTAGTAATCTTTTAAATACCTGGTCAGAAAAGAGAGAAAACCGACTGCTTTTTTGGTAGATTTCTAATGAGAATCTTAACACCTAGTTTTGGTATAGAAACATTTAGTGTAACCTATAATGTAATGCCCACCCAGCAATACAGTATCTGTTTCCAAGGCATCTATACAATAGCCAAGATGTTTCATAATCTGCAGGCACATTATAGAGAGTGACAGGCTTGAGGGAAGCAGACTGCACAACAGTCCTCAGAGAAGAGATCAAGAAATCACACCTCTATTGTGCAGCAGGAGGGATGCAGGTGAGACAGCAGGAGTTCCTGTGTCCTAGTGTCTCTAGGACTCTAGGACTGACTATTCTGAAGGAGCTCTCCCAAGACTTTCCATCCCAAATACCACCAAAGATTCACAACAGATTCAAATGTCTCTGGGTAAGAAAGGTTTAGGTGCAAATTTAAATGAGTGAAGAGGGATGCAAAAGTTATTCCTTTAAAGGCCTTTTTAGTGTGTGATTTTAAGAAAACAAGACAAGAGAAGCTGCAAATGTTCAAGGCAGCTAAAATACTGAGACAATAGCCTCAAATCTGTACTATAAGGAACTTAGTCATTAAAAAAAGAAAAAAGTCTAGGTCTCAGGAACCAGATCACCCAGGTTTCTAATTGTTGGAGAGATACGAAGACAGGTAACTGCCTCCTGGGTACTGGGCTTTCAAGTAGAGCTAATGCAGACGTCCTGGAACTAGATGAAGGCCATGATTATACCACACTGCGCAAGCTCTAGTGCCTCTGAAGTGTTTGCCTGAAAATGATTAGTTTTATATGAATTTTACCTAAAAAAAGAATTCAGGTCTTAAAGTCCAGGCTTTTGCTTTTCAAGAACTACAGGGATCAGTCATAAGTATTTAACAAGTTAACAAGTCTTAGTTTCCAGAACAAATAATCACAAAGATATTTATCTAATAGGTTAAAAATTATTTTCATTTTATATTAATGTTTAAAGGCATGGCCACAGTTAAAACTACGAGTTCAGTAAAAGCACATTTCCTCCTTTATTATAAAGTATTTAAGTCACACTCATTTGCAAGAATGAGGTAAAGCTGGAAAAATAAACATATTTGTCAAATATTCCACATTTTAATTAATTTGAAGTACAAAGGATCAGAAACAAAAACTAAATAAAATAGATTTGGATTACGATTTTTATCTGAAGGGGAAAGGTACAGTTCATTGATATTAGCAGTAGCAATGACTAAATGGTTTTTTTAGGGGCCACATTTTTATTTACTTAATTTTTAAATATTCTATACTAATTATATATATTTTGAGTACAATGTGATATTTTGCTGCCTGTTTCTGTTGTAGAAAGATTAAATAAAACTAATTATCATGTTAATCACTTCCTGTATCATTTTTAGTAGTGAAAATATTGATAATCTATCTAGTCTTAACAATTTGAAATTTGTAACACATTATTACTAATCATAGTCACCATTCTGTATAAAGGAGGAAATAGCTATAGTGATATATGTCATTTTAAATGTTAATTTATATTGACATATGTCACTTTAAATGATATACTTTCAATTTAATAGACTTCAACAAGCTTGGCCATTTATCAACAAGATAACCAAAAATGTGCATAGCACCATCTTACAGGTTATATACCCCTCAAAATCTCACAATCTGTATAAGAAATACACGTGGATTTACAAGATGCACATAACTGTAACTATAATTTCATTCATTTCCCAAATTTCAACCACAGATACTACTTCTTATCTCCCTGCAAAATCCATAAAAATACATACTTGGAATTATTTCATTTAAATGCTTCCAATTGGTTTAAAAGAAATGTTCTCCTTTTTTATCTTGACTCATAAATCTTATCCAATAAATTCCTCACAGTAATTTTTCTGTGAAGTTGGGAGAGGAATAGTTTTGTCTAGTAAATATATGAAACAGATCACTGAAGAATTTAAGGAACTTTATATATCTCAGTTGGCTACTTTTTATTACACATTTTTTGGTAACAAGCCTATGTATCCTTCATATAGCCTGGACAACTTTATGAGAAATTATAGTACATAATCCTCAAATCTATTAATGACATCTTTTTAGAAAACAGCAAAAGCAACCAAACTCAACTGCCACCTGCCTTTCCCCTGAGTAAAATAAAGGAAACAAGAGCGTTAAAATCAACATCTTACTCTACTCACCGATGTTTTTTTGAGTGAGTCAAACTCAAGAGTGAAACTACTGTTGCCAGGTTATACCAGAATCCACTCTTTCTTTGTTTTGTTTTGTTTTTTGTTTTTACCAAGAACATGTATTGGTACATTGTATACTAATGATCATATTCATCATGGTTATTTTGTACCCGGACATGATGTATCTTGGTTTTCCCCCCTCTTACCCACCCCTCCGTTCTGCTCCCTGCTTCCCTATTTACAGTGGGTTTATTTATATTTTTCCATTTTTTTCCTTTCCCCTTTCTTTCCCTTTGCCTTTCCTACTTTTTCCCCTTCTCCCTTTCTAGTTCTCCTCTCTTTTGAACATTACCTTCTTTTTCTATAATATCTATTATACCTCTTTGTCCTTATTTACATTTATGGTTTCTCATATCAGAGAAACAATTCAATGTGTACTCATGAGTGTCTGATTTATTTCACTTAAGAGTATGTTCTCAAGGTACATCCATTTACCTACAAATGTCTCTAATTTATCCTTTTTTATGACAGAGTAGCACTCCATTGTGTAGAAAAACCACATCTTCTTTCCACTCTTACCTGTGTGAGAAACAAACCTCCTGGCGGAAGATGTCGCTGCTGAATACTGGAGGAATGGAAACGTCAGACATTTGCCCGTCACCCTGTCGCATATGCCTGACTGGCAGTTGCAAGTCTCTTTGCATTCCATCCCGAAGGTACCGTAGGGGCAGTCTAAGGACAAAGGAAGGGTTTAGAGAGGGAGTTGCCTGATGTGCATAACCCTACATCCTAGCAGCCCCTGCCTGACAGCATTAGGATTTTACCCAAACTCATGGATCTTGACTATACAATGAAACCCAATACTCAAAAACCCAGATTAAGACTAGACAATGGATCCCTCAGGCTTTGTGCCACATTGTAAACTCTGTCTGAAAACAACTAGACATAACCAATTCCCTTGGACCAGTCTTAATCCTGTTTTCTAATTAGATATCTATAGGTTCACAGGTTACTTCTGTAAAAGCTCAGTGAAGATGAGAAACTGAACAGACATATGCAAGAGTTCATCACAGAATTTCAAAGCTATGATGTTGTCTTTGAATCCACTGTATTCACAGACAATTTGCTGTTTAGTGTATAGCAAAAGGCTTCAAACTAGCCAGAACTAAGAGAGCTATCATCTTCACTCAGCATGAAGCAATCAATCCTCAATCTGCTCCAACTCTTATGAAGTTCTTTATCAGTCAGAACAGCAGTACAACTTACCTAATTCCCTCAACTATTAAGAGAGTTCGGTAGTGAAAATCTCTGCTAAGCTAAGATGTGAGATAATAATGAAGAAAGCTTAGAGTTTATACACCCCAAAGACATGTACACCTACCAACAACTGGAAGCTTTTAGGCTTCAAAGTTATTATACTTGGACTAAAACATACTACATGGAGAATCAGAGAATAAACCCATTTATTAAAAAGAAATGGCTTTTATGACATAAACAATATCTCAACAGATTAACCGGTCTTTAAAAGCCAGCAGAACAGATGCAGAAAATTTATTTTCTTGGCATGAAAGTATCACAGTAACTACACAATCACATATAAATAAAGAAACAAGTTGTGAGGCATCTGAGTCTTAGCAACACAATAGTCCACAGAGTGATCAAGATGGGTATTCACAAAATATATTTTTAAAAGAGATTTAAAATTGTTTTCTTTTGCCACCCTTCAGATTACAGAGGACCCTGGTTTGCACACTGTCCTCTCTGCTAGGAGGAAGAGTCCTTAAAAGGGATCCTGAAAAGCTCTTATCAAAAAAGCACAGAGGGTTGGAGTTGGATTGTGTCTACAGTGAAACTTTAGTATTATTGAAAGCTAAAATTTTAGCCAAATTTCAAGTTACACTTCTGATCCTTCCTCTGAAGTATTGAAGAGGGCTGGGTATATCATAAGTATTCAGTTAATACGTGTTAGCTAGTTGATTGTTATCTAGGTAACACAATAACAAATATCTGAATATTTAGAAAAAACCTGAATGCACAGCTAATGCATTTAGTGTTTATACTGGTATTCTGCTAAAAAAAAGCTGAAGGAGGGAGTTTGCCTAGAGCAGATGGAATGTCTCTACCTAGAGAAGCTAAGGTTTGCATGGTCTCATTATTTCCCCCCCAAAAAAGAAAAATCTTTAAACTCATCACCAATCTGAAGATTGCCAAAAGAGCAATCCAAAATATGTCCTCAGATGTGTCTCATTAACATCTACCTCAATCATTCAGCAGAATACTAGAGTAATAAAAATTCCAGATGCCTTACAGGTTGGTTCTTTACTCCTATGTAATTGCACATTTATAATCACATTTGCACAGGCATTTTTATACTAAGATAAAAAGCAATCTACTGCATATACTTGCTATATCCTAAGCATGGTACTTTTAACCACTTCTTCCTTAATCTTCTTATGAAGAATTGTTTTCTTGGCTGCAGAAAATACAGATCCTATGCAGTTCAATGAAATGCGTGTTTGCATTTGTGTGTGTGTGTGTGTGTGTGTTCATTAAAGAAAATGTTCCTTCAATATTCTGCCTCTTACTGGTTATAAGCAAAAATAAAATTCTCTTAAGTCAAGAATGTATTTCTTAATCTTTCACAAATTTTGCAGATGAAAAGATGTTTGACATATAAGTTAGATTATGAAAGGGAAGAATTCATTAGATTAGCTCAATACTGGATGCATTCATTCATAAAAGAATACAATATTATTAAATACATAAAATACTAAAATTATTTAGAGATTTCCAGGAACTTCTTACAATTCTGGCAGCTTCTTTGCATTATACAACTGATGTGTGGCATTGCAGTATGTGTTGTAGCCTAATAATAGCTCTTAATGATGAGATTGTAAAGTATCTATATATTATTTTTAAATCACCATTCTTTTGACTCTAAACATTTTAAATGTTAAACATTTTAAACTACGTCACTGAGTTTCAAATAAATTCTACAAATGTTAAGCTGTGTCATTTAACTAAAATTTCAATCTGATGCAGTTTTCTGTAAGTCTATGAAATAACCAAACTTATTCTTTACTGATTTCCAATATTTACAATTCTTTCCATTTATTTTTGCTTATCTTACACCATCTACTAGTTTTCTAGATAGCTGAAACTCTTATAAAGTAAAAAAAAAATGGGTTTTTACTTCAGTGGGCTTTTGTGTAAGAATATGAATCATTCTGTTAGATGACTTAAACCCCCTGTATTCCATAAAGTGCATTAATGTTCATCAGCAAGACTTGATCCTGAGAGGGGTTCTCCGTCCTGCAGACCCTTTCAAGATCAAAGCGCTGAATCCAGGGGCTAAAAATCACGCCAAGAGGTTATCTAGTGGGGACCTCTATAATCACCGCCTTGCAGGAGAGTGAGCACCTAAGCTACTCACAACAGATGAGCTGTCAACTTTCTAAAGTTTCCCAGAAAAAGAGGCAACACAATATTGCACTGCAACTGTCTTTCTCAAATCTACTAAACATCACGTGTGGAATGCTGCCTTTCTGTCTGTGCTTTCCTGCACACTGGTCTCAGTGACTGTTTGTAGAATTAACCTCCTTGCTCTAACTAGCACAACAGATGCATGAGACCTGCATTTTCTCTCTTAGTCCAGAGGAGCAAAGCCACCTCACCTCCCAAGCTGGCTGAAAGCCCTCAGGTAGCCCTGTACAGAGGAAAGCAGGGGGTCACTCTTTACCTTTGCAGATACCAAACTCGTCACCAAAATCATCTTCCTCACTGTAAAATTGACACCTCAGTCCTGGGCCACATTTCATGCCATCCATGCCTGAGACTGTGCGGTAGCAGGTTTCTCCCAGCCCTGCAGCGCACACCTGGCAGCAGCCACAGTCATCCAGCACTGTCCTCTTGCAGCGCTGGCTGCTTCTGCATTCACTATTGTCACAATGCTCTGGGCAATCCACCGCATACTTGGTGCTCCAGGCCACAGCCAGGTGGGCAGGCACAAGGAGTGTGGTCAGCAGCAAGAGGCTCTTCATGTTTCCCGGCTGGCTGTGGCTCAGCTCCCTGCGCTGTGGTCTCTGCTGTGGGAAGCAGCCGTCCAAAGTGGTAGCTGAGCCTCTCTGCCTACACGTTTATGAGTTTTATACACTGGGTTGCCCGAATGCTTCCCCGTCATCAATTTCCTCAACCCAGCAGCAGCACTGTCCCCCTGCCAGCCTCTCTTGTTTTAGTTTATGAAATCCAGGATGAAGGCTGGATTAACACGCCGCTGCCATCCAGGAATTGAAAAGCCCACGCTGATGTCATCTGTTATGTTTAGATGGTTGTTTTGCATGAAGGCTGAAAAACTCACTCACATCCGTCTCAAGGGCTCAAGGACGTCGGTGAAGGGGGAATAAAAAAGGTCAGATACCCCCTTCGGGACAGGAATTGTTCTGACACCAACATATCACTTGGGGTGTAGCGTTGTCTCAGAGTCTCTGCAGTCAGGAAGAAAATGATAACGACATGAATCATCAGGACAGAAGAAGCTTCTGCAAATAATAATAATAAGCATTTGGTATTTCCCCTCAATAAATAGCTATGAGATCATTTGGAAGAAGAAAGGGTTATATTGTGCCTTTTCAATACTTAGAAGGAAGAAAATATTTTGATAGAGATTTTTTAAAGACCCTCTCTTCCTCTTACTCTCCTCTTCAAATGTTATTTCTAAAGCAAGTCATGTCATATATATCTAAGTCTATTGTGGCCTAGCTGTGCTTCCAGTCAGATGTGAAACTGCTGCTGAGGATTTGCTTTAAAATCAATACAAAAAGCCACAAAAGAGGTAAGATCCTACTGGCACCATTTCTTGATTACTCAATTCTGGAAAAACTTATCTGTTGGACTTCTTCTGACCCAAAACTCCCTGGAGAGAAGGCTCATCCATCACAGAGTCTCCTTGTCCAATGATGGAGTTCATTCAGAGCCCTTCCCCTCGCCTCCTGGCATCTGTCAGAGGCCTTGCTAAAAACTGCCAAACAAGGCAGCCAGCCCAAGGAAACAAAAGAGCCAGCAGGGAAATAAGAACACAGCCCCAGAGAGGCAAGTTACAGGGAAGGGAAAACATTACCGATCAGGAAATAAGGTCTTCATGCTATGGAGGGTCATAGGGCGTAAATCCCACTGGGGAAAACTGAATAGCTCTCTTAAAATATTGGCTGGACCAGGGCCTTATTAAGCAAGATTTGCGGGACACAGAGAACAAGATGAAAAGAAGAAAGGGGAGTTCTTACATTGACCACATATTGGATTGTAAGGCCCCCACCCAATTTGTTAAAATAGAAATAAGCCCACTGTCATTTGGTAAATAAACAACCCAGTAAAAGTAAATAACTCTTGGTTGGTCACAAATTATCTGTGGGAACTCCAAAGGACTTAGCTTCCTCCGTTGACAATTAATAGTGTTATACTAGTAAACACTGAAATTCTCGTGCCCTCTGGAAAATAAAGAATAGATCCCACTGGATGTGACTTAATGATTGGTCTTTGGGAGTGCAATTTTAGGAGGATGAATCAGAAACTAGAGTACAGGGAATGGGAGAATTGGGGAATGGAGGCAAGAGTTTCAGTCCGAAAATTTTTCAAATTTTCCATGACAATCCAGTTTGAAATACTCTATATTCATCCCCCAGAAGCAAAGAGGTAGCAGGTAGAACGTTCTGATTTTTTTCAACAGCAGATACTATCTATTTAGTACATAGTATGTGCCAAGCACCATTCTTACCCATTTATATGGATAAGTACCTTTCCACAATATTATGAAGCAGCTACAATTATCATGTCCATTTTTTGAATGAGAAAACTGAGTCATAAAAAAGTTAAATAATTTGCACAAGATTCCTGGATGTCAAAAATAGTCTTGAGTTATATCAGTCTAATATCAAAGCCACACATTCTGTTGCTTATTACAATACAATCATGCTTCCATGCCCAATGGTTCCAGTGGCCTTGTTTATAATTTAGGCCTACCCAAGAAGAGATTTCTTGTTCACACTTTGTTGAACATCACTTTATGAAGAGAAAGAGGTTAACTGGACTGGTGATTAATAACAATGATCTTTGTAGAGATGTTACAATGGGTATCGCACTATGCTAAGCACTTTATATAGATTAGCACATTTAACTTTCAAAACAACATCAAGAGCTAGGTACTATTCTATCTCTATCTTAGAGAGGAGAAAACTGAGGCCTAGAGATGTTAAGTAACTTATCTAACATCACATAGATAGAAAATGATGAGACCAGAACTCCAGTCCATAGACAAACAGGCCCTGGAGACTAGAATAAAGATTTCAAAATCAATTATGTACAGGTGACATACAAGTGACATAGATGGCTAGAGTGCCAATCTACATCAGATATAATTGAGAACACGTGGAGTGGATTTTGTACCCTTGAAAACATACAAAGTCATTAATACTTTCCACAGTGGAACACAAAGGTAAATAAAATTCAGAATAACTTCAATAAATTATAAAAAAACAGAAAGGTATACATTGAGGGTACCAAATCCATAATAATAATCCAAATGCAATACACAGAAGAGTACAGAAAATATAATCAACTGAGTTCATCAGTGAAACTATATCAGTGAGTTATTTTGGGGGAGCCATTAATTCCTTCAAAGACCCAAAAAAACCCAGCATGAGCTCTAAGGGATTTTTATCTATTTGTATATCTGTCTTCCTCACAGCTGGGCCTAGATCAATGAATTCTTCTAGGAAAGTTAGGAGTGACCACAGAGTGTTAGGAAATAGACACAAGAGTAGCATTAGAATCAAATTTCATCTGCACCCAAAGGGGCAGCAAGAGAGGGTGGGTGCTAATGTAAAATCAAAGCTGTTCAAATTGAGTACACACAGTCCAACCTGGTTGGCTTGCTTTGTGCTAGGGGCCTGCACATCTCTAACCTTTCTCTACCTGTACATCAGTTGTCAAAACAGAGTGAGAAAGCGAAAGCTTTCACAACAAATAATGAGGATTTACTTCTGGGTAGGCAAAGATGATCCAGTCAGGTTCTGGAAAGGTGCCAAACCCGCAGTAGATGATTTTTGGTCAAGCCAATTATAGCATATTAACTGTGCCTTCCTCACAAACAATCTCTGCAAGATAAGATTGATTTAAATTGAATTACAAAGCAGACTTGAACAAATATTCCTGAGGATCAAGTGGAATGAATTTTTTAGGTATATGAAAGTTGGTTTTCCATTTATTTTTTATTTTTCCATTTTGTTTTTATTTTTTGGGAGCATCTGAAATTCTTCCTAGTTTGGCACCAACTGTAACATTTTTGCACTTGTCTAGTAGAAGTTTCAGCACATATTAGGATCTTACTACTTACTAAATACATAAATGCAACTAGTTGATTCTCAGTATCATTTCTAGAGAGTAGTAAGTTATAATAGACACCAATGTGTTCCCTTTTTTCTCTCTCCACCGAGAGAAGCAAAGTGGGGGCAGAATTCTTGGGTAGGCTAGACTGAACTATAGAACATGATATTTCTTCATGGGAATGAAGTATAGGTTTCTAAAAAGAGCAGAAGTCCCTGCAGGTTGAATGGATTCTGAACAAAGACTCTGATCCTACCATGTCAGCTCCTGCATAGCTTACCCACTTGGCCCTCCTGACCTTCGAGCCTTGGGATGGGCCGTATCACACCCACTCTGAGAAGTTCATGGGAGGTCTTAGAGCTCAGGGGCCCCGTTTAGCCACATCTGCCAAAGAGCTGAGACTCATGGCAGTCACAGGTCAACTGTCTAAGTCCAGAGTCTGGGAAATCCTTCCAGGGCTTCTTGCCCTGGGAACAACCAACAGGAGTTCTAGAAACAGCTCTGTCACTACCAAGCTATATGGGGTTAGGCACATCTCCTGCCACCTGCCCTAGACCTCTGCTCTCACCTCCCTGCCTCAATAATTAAGAGAACTAAACAAAGCAACAGCTCTGAAAGCACCATGAGCATTATTATCATGCATCTAATTTCTGAAGATTTGCTTCATTCTTTATAAGTGAACTTATATCTTGGAGCAAATATTTTTCCAAAAGAAATACCTCCATAGTTCTCTATGCTTCAATTTCTAATAAAGACAATTTTCAAAACTGCAGGCAATTTTGAAAAACTACATCTGCTTAGAAGAGTCAAGTGAAGCACACCTGGTTTCATTAGGCTTCTTCTCTGGCCACAGGCTCTCTGATTTATCCTAATGAGCAGATTAATGTTGTAGGCGGCTGGGGAGCTGCTACAGTTGTGTAACAGCCAAGAGCCCGGCAGGAACCGTGAAGTGTGAAGGTACAGTAATATGGATGAGTGTGAGAAGATATGAACAGGACTCCACAGAGCTACACACCTGAACCCAGACTCTCTGGGCACTTCAGAGGACTTTGCCACCACATTCAGATCTTTTACTCCAGTGGAGTCTGAGGAAGCACTACAAAGTGAGGTTGTTTCTTAACCCTGGTCAAACCTAGAAACTTCAACTTTGGGTTCACATGGTTAAGAATTCTTTCACAGCCTTAAGAACATGTGAGGAACTCTCACTACTCTGATATCTCCTCCTCTTCACTGCCAATTCTCAGGTTCTAATGTGAAGAGTCAAGGCAAGTTTGTTTTTTTTTAATAGATGAGACTTTTTCGAATTAGGGTTCTGGTTTATGAATGCACCTGCTAGAGACTACAGTCACATATATTTGGCCTTCTACCTCCAAGTATGGACCCACTTTCAAAAGTTATTCTAATACAAAAAAGAAACAATGTAAATAACAAAAATAGCTCTGAATTTAGAGTCAGAAGACCTGAGTTGGAGTCCAGGTTCTACCATTTTAGTTTTCACAAGACACCAACCAGGCTTCCTGATTAACGTGAAATCACTTTTCACCCTTCAGTAACATATAAGAAAAAGAAATTCCTTCTCATTCTCAAAGAGATGTTGTGGAGAGGAAAGGAAGATGTAGACTGAAAACATAGTTCAATTC
This sequence comes from Hystrix cristata, assembly GCA_004026905.1. Taxonomy (NCBI): domain Eukaryota; kingdom Metazoa; phylum Chordata; class Mammalia; order Rodentia; family Hystricidae; genus Hystrix; species Hystrix cristata. Next base: position 52,509 of record PVJO010003101.1, on the reverse strand, counting down.
AAAAATATCATACAAGTGTAAGAAATCATTAATCATTCTATAAAGACAGTGTTATCTACCTTGGGTCTCATGCATCCCTCTATTGAGCTCATTTTCTGCAAAATTATCCAGTTTTTCATTCACTTAATTCACAGAAAACTGTGATGATTAAGTTTCAATTAGCCTGCCTCGCCCCATCACAGTGTGGCGTGACTAAACAGCTTTATCAAACTCCTCTTTTAGGTTAAAAAAGTTTTTCAAAACACCAGTTTCTTAAATGACTAAAGTGCTAGTTTAGGCATCGGAAGTTAGTTAATCATTAGCACTATCTGACACAGGTAACGCATTTAATAAATCATGTTGGAAGTCATTGCTAAGATATTCGGAATTTTCACTAGGAATTTCGGAACTAAGATTTCTGATTAACACAAGAATCATAGGAAATGATTCTACTACTTCGCTTCTCTAATACTGTGGCACTTCCTTTCCTAACCTTCAACTGACCCCTTTTCTAATGTAATATTAATCAGACCACCCTCACCAGATTCATCAATCTATCCACGTTGGGATCTCAGTCTTTTACATGACATGTAGGCTGAATAAATGATTGATGCCTTATTTAGGACTTTTAAAGGAATTGGCAGCTTCAAACTCTTTCATCTGGCATCAAAATACCATGGCTCCTTTATTCCTGGATATTCAGGGTGAAAGGACACATTGTGACTTGCTTTCTTTTGGCTGCCATTGACTTGGTGAACGCTCCAAAACTTTGACCTGATAGTTTAGCTCACACTACACTGGAGCATACCTGAGATACGGCTCAGCGCATTGTCACAAGACAGTTCTCCAGACCACCTGCGTCTGAGCACCCTGAGGAGGTGGGCAAAAATGCTGCAGCAGGGATTCCAATCTGATGGGCCTGGGTGGGCCTGGCAATCAAAATTTTTAGCACATATATTAATCGATTCTGAGAAATATAAAACTGAGAAGCCTCCAACCTAACAGTTTTTCCCAGTTACATGTCTTCATATCAGTACAATTAGTACTTAATAGCTACTCTGGAGATTTCTAACAGGAAAAGCCTGTTTCTTTTAGGCTTTAGGGGTTAACTTGAGACTTCTAATTATATCATATACCTGAATTATTTAGTATATGTCATTCTTCCAAAGCACACATCCTAACATGTTAGCATCCATGAAGTGTGGAGTCAGCCATCATGATTTAATTGTCAGTGAGTCCACGTGCATATTAAAACTTGCAGGATGAGTGCCAATCACTTGGAGAAGACTCTCAAAGACATCAGTAGGGCTCTTTTAAGAAACACTACATTACCAACGGTCTTGTGGCCCAAAGATAAGACATGACATTGGCATGTGATTCAAAAGGATCAGATATGAATATGAGTCATTTTAGAAATATTCTCATCAATTTATTAAATTTATATTTTCCTCTTACAAATGTACAAACGTTCTAAATGGTAAAACATCTGTCCAAATAAGTTCAAGAGTGCTTTCGATAAATAAAAATTCTAGTCATATAAAATTGTCAGAATTTAATCAGAAAAACATTATTTTCCTTCCATAATGATAATATACACAAAGTAATGACCCATATCACCTGATGACACTTCAGTTTGATGAAATATGGTAGTTATCAGTTTGCTTATCAGTAGAATGTGCTCTGCTTAATCAATCTTTAATCTCCTACTATGACATTACACGACAAAATATAAGATCTCACCCTTGAAAGCTTCCTGACAAATATCATTCTAACTTAATCTGACTAGAGGTATTTTGGAGTTAAAATATATTTGCTGTAAAACCCAAATTTAATATCCTACTCTCAGTTCCAAAGTGCACACACACACCCAAGCTTACGCTGCTGACCCTGGATCACAAGCCTGCTTACACACCACCATTTTCCAGACAACATGCTGAGGCTGCTTTCCTTTATAAATATATTTAGGAAGTATTCACTGAATAAAATACCAAACAATGTCCCCAAGAATGAAAGGAATTCAATGTACTTTGGCTTTCTGTATTCAAAGTGTTTTCAGGATGGCAAATCAAAATTTCAACTTTCATGCGTCCTAGTTTAGAAAGCTGGTCTATGAGAGGTCAGAAATGGATAATTTGGCATCAATCTGTGCTGTTTTGTAAGTATCAATGCCTTCATTTTGCTCATTTAAAATAATGAAACTTTAAAGAAGGCCGTAAGTGACCACCTTCCAAGGACCCCCAGATCCACATAAAAGGCTATACTAAAAACAAGAAAATGTAAATAAACCTGCTGTAAATAGGGAAGGGTGGGGGAACAGAAGGGAGGGGTGGGGAAGAGGGGGAAACCAAGATACATCATGTACAGGTACAAAATAACCATGATGAATGTGATCATTATGTACACAATGTACCAATACATGGTCTTGGTAATAAATAAATAAATAAATAAATAAATAAATAAATAAATAAATAAAAACAAGAAAGTGTAGGGTATGAGATCCTACCAGAATACTGGAAGCACTTTAAAGCAGCTGAAGAGGAAACTCCTGAGTAATACTGTTTGAAAGGCAGATAACATGTATGGCATACTTGCCATGATAATCTCTTCCTGGTTATTTTAAAACACACAGAGATGCACTCAGATACAAACAAAACCCACAAAAGCAAAAGCATCCTACATGGTCAGTCAACAAAGTTGTTCGTTGGTCGTTGGAAAAACCATGTAAAATTTCTGCAGTAAGATGCCCTTCCTCTTTGAGGGAGAGAACACAAGTCAGAACCATTTACATTCAGTTAAAAGAACTAAAGACTAAAACACAAACAATGCCTTCCTCCACATAAAGTCCCACTACTAGAGCAATTAGAATAAATGGGTAACCTAAAACCTTTAGTACCCGAGAAGAAGAGGTGGGAAGGAGAAAGAGGCAATGCAATTAAATACAATAAATGTGGCCCCAGAAAACTTCTCAAATCTAAATACACCAAACCTCTGAGCCTATAGCTACAAAGCACCTGAATCAAGAGTTGGTTCGGGGAGAGTTACTTAGTCTCTGCCAAACAAATCAGATTTTAAAAACATTTGATAACTTGGAATTTTGTACTTTGCGTTTTAACTAAATATTTTGTGAAGCTGTTTTGTTTTCTTGATCTTGCTGTACAGTAGTTACACAGTACTTGTGTTTATACACTAATATTTTACTAAAGATTTATTTTTAGAGAAAACAAAGAGAACCACATTACAAGCAAATGTGCCCATTTCTTTGTACATTCAAACCCATAGACTAGGATGCTGGTAAATAACAAAAATTTGTGCCCCACAGTTCTGGGACCTGGAAGTCCAGGGTCAGAATAGTTGGATTCTGGTAAGGCCCCTCTTCTGAGTTGCAGCTTCCAACTTTGTTTTATATTCTGCCCAGTAGAAAGAGAGCAAGAGATTTTCTCTTATAAGGTCAAAAACACTAATTTCATTCATGGGGGCTCCACCTTCCCTCCCTAATTACCTCCCAAAGGCCCCATCTCTTAATACCATCACATTGGAGATTTGGATTTCTACATATAGATTTGGGGAAGACACAAACATTCAGCCCATTGCAGTCCCTATTCAACAGCAAACGTAGTCCAGGCCAACACCTGCTCCCCTCAATTTACCTGCTTGACTCTTTTCTCAACCAATCAAAAAATTTCAGCCTTTGAGGCTGAGATGTCAGGGATCTGTGATGCCCTCCATGATATCCTCCAGGCCAAGATGCATCCCTCATGCAGGGGGCCTCTGTTTCCCAGTGAGCAAAAATCATTTTGTGATCATTGTCATGATCCTCATGGGGCCTGGCTCAGGTCCTAGACATCCGAGAAGCCCATGATAAAAAGAATAATAGTGACAAATTTTTAAACATTAAATTTTAATTTTAATTTTTTTAATTAAAAAAGTAGCTCAAGAATTGGCATAACCTCTATGAAGAAATAGCCAACATCAGATAGCAGCTTCACAAACCCTGCCCTCCAAGTGGTAGTGAATGGGTTAGCCCTCCAGCGTCCTCAGCTTCTCCCACCTGCCCAAGAGCTCAAGGAGTGGTGGTTAGGGAATGCTCTCCTTCTTGCCATCCTTTTTAAAAATAAATATGCCAGAGGCCACTGTAACATCATAGCACTAGTATGTAATAGTTTATCAGCTCTTTTTCCTGTCTACCCTTGTCCTCCCTCTCCACCACCTTCTGCACCTAGACCATCACACTCTGGGCCCCTAGCCTCTTTGTTGGAAATCAAAGGGAATGGAAACAGCAGATTTATTTCACCATAGAAGGCACACACATTGGGGTCAGACTACTTGAGTTTGAATCTTGAATGTACAACTGTTAACAGTACGAACTCAGCCCAACACTTAAATGTTTGAGTCTTGATCTCCCCAAATGCAAATAAGGGCACATGAGAATACCTGCTACCAAAGTTTGGACTGATTCTTTGATCCCAGTGCCTGGCAAGTAGTGATCACTCAGAATATGTCGATGACAACGTGGCCTTTGGGCAGGACTCCCAGTGATCCTGCTGCCCCAGTTTTTATGACCCCATGATTTCTGGTCTCCTTAGATCACCCAGGTAGATGTATACAGTAGAAAAACAGAATAGAGAAAGTCCCCAGGAAGTGACAAAAGCTCAGGCTCCTATCTACCCACTAACCCTTTGACACAATTTACTTGGGGTGAGAGAAGATGAATGAAGCTTTGATTCACACAATAAAAAAAATCAATCTTGCATCCCAAACTGATACAAGAGTTTTATTTTTATAGACACTGGCCCTAGTTTTGGTCCAGAGTTCTAGGGGCTCTGGGGAATGCAGAATCCAGCCAAAAATTTGAAGGCCAGGAGTGGGCTTTATTTATAATAGTCCAACAGTTTCCAAGGGAGTGAAACAACAGGACCTTGTACAGATGAGTCATACGGACTCACAGGATCAGAGAAGTCACAGAGGATCAAAAGAACGGATGAGCCTTCCAGCTCACTGCCCCTCTGAAACTAAAATACGCAGTTCACAGAGCTCTCTGTAATCTGTTCCAACTCATTTTCAGGGATTGAGTCTAGAGGAATGTTCAACAGGAGATTTAGTTGCTATAGCCACCTGGATTCCTGACAATGTGGGCTTCAGTGGAGTAAAGAAAAGCCACATTTTCTCACAATACTTTCCCCCAAAGAAAAATGAATGAAAGTCAAAGCTTTGTTTATGATGCAAGGATGAAAGACATAGTTAAAGCAACTTGCAAAGCATTCAGAAATAACTATGGGCATCGCTGAGCAGATTGCAATGCACCACAATTAAGTATTAATAATTTATTCAAGGGTATTTACATAACTATTTTTCATGGACATATCTATTTTGCTTTTCCACTTAATTCTCTGTCCCATTATGATGTCTGCCCACCAGATCACAGGTGAAGTGAGACAGTGATGTCAAACATGCTGAGTCACAACATTTGATATTCATCCCTTTGTTATCTTATATTGCAAAATAATCGAGTTTAGTAATGTACAACCATCATGGGCTCATGAGGTAGCATGTGACTTAACAAAAGAGATGCTGGCTAGTAGTGTGGAAAATGAGAGAAGTGACCGTGTCTGCTGTGGGAGCCTTGCTGCCACCCCAACTACTCTGAGCTTCTGCCCAGCTATCTGGCAAACAAAAGCAGATAGCAAATTAGTCTGCGCACATCAGAGCTAACAGAGCAGCGTTTACTGGGGAGACAGAATTGGTTTCCTCATGGCTCATCTAGGGCAGGGCACAGAAGCCAAACAGACCTAGACGCTGGGCTGCACAGCTTTCCAGCTTCTTTCTTGGTGTGATCACAGAGACACAGAGTAACATGACCTGTCGGTACCTCAACTCCAGGCCTGTCCTACCAGCGCAGTCATCCATTCTTGGGAGATGTTGCTCTTTCCCGGCACAGAGGCCATGACTGAGTCACACAGCTCTTGCTGGCCCAGCAGCATCAGCAACACGTCCCTGCTGCCACATGTCCTCAGGTGCCGCCAGTCCCTGAACCCTGCCCACACCTCCGGGCAGAGTCCCGTTATGAAGTCTCTTCATTTGAATCACCTCGTGAGATTCAGTTTCCTGACAGAACCCGATTGGGTTGAGTGTAAACCTGTGGTCCAAGCAGGATATTAAAACAGCATACTGAAAGAAGTACAGTACAGATCCTAGAATCTTGGCCTGTATACCCATGTAGGTTTTGATCTGCCCAGAACATAATGCCACATGAGCTCTTTCCCTAATTTAAGACTATATCAAAGGATCTGTGAATAATAATCGAATCTAATTATACCAACTCTACTGAACAGTTACCTTAAAACATGTATATAACATAAATATGTATATAACATAAATATGTATATATACATACACTAAAATGATATTATAGTAAGAGTTCAGTTATAAACTTTGTATTCGCTAACAAACATGAAGAATCCTAATGACATGAAACTCTGTGATCACTAATGAAAACAAGAATCCCTATTGTAGACCGGTCTCTTGTCACTTACTTGCCTTGTCCACTTTCGGAGGGTCCTTCTATTTATATACTGTGTTGATTTTTTTTGTGTCCAGCACTTGATTCTGTGTCTATAACGTGAATTTTGGCAGGAACTAAGCCTTCATTGCTAAATTACTATGAAATCTTGTCTTCACTCATTCACTTGGCAAAATCCTGACTGCCTACTTCTTTTATTTCTTGCTTTCCAACTGGAAGAATAATCTTTCTTTAATACATTGAAAATATAGTTCAAGATGCCAATTGTTGCCAAAAGTTAGTATTACTACTTTAAAATTTGAGAATGAAGATATTTCTCCCAGAAAGTTATATTTGAAATAAAATATAGGTTTACCGCAGGTTGGTTTTTGATCCAGAGGTTTTTTTCCGGTAATTTTCTGATCCTTTTCTCCAAGACAGATGCACATAATCCTCATCACCGGTCTCCTCTGTCCTGGATCTCTTCTGAAATATCCATGCAATAAGATTCTGGGAATAAAAGGCTTAGAATAAACGAGGAAAGGTGCCCTAGATATCTGGGGTGCAAAGCTGACAGTTCCACTAGAAGATTTTCCTTCTTTCCTGAATTACGAATCTTTAAATCGCTCTTCATCTTATAGAACACTTTGATCACTTTTAGTTGAACCTCAGAATAAGCATACTTGGCCTCAGCTTGGAATGATTTTTTTGGCATAGTGTCAGCTGATGCTGAAACCTAATGGCTTGCACCCTATCAAGGGAGCCCTAAGGACACTTTTCTAAGACTTCTGACTTCAAGCGACTTTGCTCTTAAAGCAAGGGAGAAACACAAAGGCAGCGTCACTTGAGGATGAACCTTCTTCCCTCACATTATCCTACTGCCAACTTCTTGTATTCCTGCCTTTTATCGCCCTGGAAGTGGCACAGATGTCCATGTGTATGTGTTAATGCAATCTGTAGGGCAGAGGTTCAGCACTATTCCTTAGGCACTCGTTCTTTATATTTTTTGCTTCTTCAGAAAAGTGTGTAAAACTCATTTTACTGAGACCAGTACTTCCTGATTGAAGGTCAAACTTTAAAACATTCCTTTAGTCACCTCCATGCATGATACATACACACTGGGCAGAAATCCATCTGCCTTAGCACTTCCAGTCTGCCAATTTTAAATATCCTCCTGGCAACAGCAGCCCAGGGCTTCTGGCCTGTCCGTAACTCAATAAAATGCAAAATCAAAACCTCATCCTAGAGTCAGCCCCAGTTGCTCAGAGTAGGTGATGCTTCTATAGAGTGACAGCGATGGAGATAGTTTGGCAAGAGAAGACTTCTTGCTAACTATCTCCATTGCTGTCACCACACAGACACTTCATCATTGGAGAGGCTTCCTCTGAAGCTTCAGGTACTTTTTCAGTAGTTAAGAACACTAAATAAAGCCAGGCATGATGGCATACACCTGTAATCCCAGGACCCTGGAAGCTGAGGCAGGAGGATCACTGTGAGTTCAAGGCCAGTCTTGGCTACATAGTGAGTTCAAGGCTAGCCTGAACTGTGTAGTGCAATCCTATATCAAAAAAAAAAAAAAAGAATACTAAACAAAACAAGAATGCACTGAAATGTAGAAATATCCCAAAGTGTTCTTCAGCAATGAAACATTGTAGATACTTGCTAGTAACGAAACTTTACAGAAAGGGACTCTTATAGGACATAGAAAGACTGAGAATAGAGATGGAAGGGCTCCTGTGGCCAGTTTCACCTGCTTCCAAATGTATTGCTGACCAGTTCTGATGATTCTAGTTTCTGTCAAAATTCAGAAAGCATACAGGAAACCAAAAGAAATATACTCAGACTTTATTTTGTTTATAAGAGATAAATGGGCAGAAGTGGATTTTGAACTGTGTTTGTTCCTGTTGACACATCTTCAAAGAATGTTTGGAGGAAATATTAAATTAAAATAGAGACTGATTTCACCACAGGCTTTAAATCACTTACAATGGAATTTGGTTGCTATCTTGAATGTGAGGGAAAAGAAAAGAAATTTCCCAACATTATAGTTTTGTTGATAAAAACAATGAAAATCTTAATTTAGAAGCTATTTTATGTTTTTTTTTAATTTTAGCATTGTAAATTCCCTTGGGAACATTTACTCAAGATTACTCTATTATATACCTGGTTCATGTATTGCTGGTATAAAGAATATTTTTAAAAACTTTAATATTTGGAGTTGGGGATTTAGCTCAGTGGTAGAGTACTTGCCTAGCAAGCGTTCAATCCCCAGCACCAAAAAAGAAAAAAAAAAAACTTTAATATTTAAAATCAAGAATTGACAACTAAAACTGAACAATTATGAATATTTCTTTTGTAGTGTTTTTATCTCCTCACAGGAAGTTGGCAAAGGTAATAGACAGATAACAATATATAATATCTTTTTTTTTAAGAGAAGATAATTTATTTAGAAGACAATTTATTTAAAAGCGGTGAAAAGGGGGGAAAGGGAGATGATAGATAGCTACTCGATGAGTGAAATACTCCAGTATATAAAATCTTGACTTAACACATTATTTGGCATAACTCTCTTAGCATCCTTTTACTTGGCAAATTTGTAAGATATGCCAAATCCTCTGTGGTCAACTGATAGGATGTTAAGGTATAATATATGTCATTTCCACCTTGCTAGGAGAGCCACTATATTTGTTTAGGTTTCTTTTTTCTTTTTCTCCTTGAAGATGATGCAAACATAGTTTGGGATGTGTTTAAATTAGCAAATGCAAATTCTCATTCCCTCGCTAGTGATTAGTCAGATGCTGTGGTTGTTGTTTTACCTTTTATAAGTCATTTTGGTGTTTTGCTTGCTGTACATAATGATTACATTCATCATGGAGAGTTAGTACATGTATAGTAACACATCTTAATTCTTTTTCTTCCCTTTCCCTTCCTCCCCTTCCATCTCTCAGTTCCCTTCCCATTTGCAAAAGATCTATTTCTCTGTATCACACTATCTATCTTTTATTTTGCTCTTTAATTTATAAATTTTTGGATTTTTCATGTAAGAGAACACATGACACATAAGCTTATGTGCCTGGTTTACTTCACTTAACATTATGGTCTCAAAGTGCATTCATTTTCCTACAGATGACTCAAGTGTATCCTTTTTTATGGCAGAGAAGTACTCCACTGTGTATAAACACCACTTTTTTTTGTCCATTTATTGCTCAATGGACATATAGGCTGCTTCCAAGATTTGGCTGTTACAAGTTGTCCTGCTGTGAACATGGGTATGCGTGTGTCATTGTAATAATGGTGTCTTTAACACTTTGAGGAAGAGACCTAGAAGAAGAACAGCTTGGTTGAATGGAATGTCCAGTTTTCTTTCTTTTTCTTCTTTTTTTTTTGAGGCATCTCTATAATGATTTGCATAATGGTTGTTCTAGTTTACATCCCCACCAACAACCTAGAAGTGTCCCTTTTCCCCACAGCCTCACCTATGTTTGTTATTGCTTGATTTCTTGGTGATAGCTATTCTTTCTGGAGTAAGATAGAATCTCAGTGTTGCTTTCATTTGCAGTTCTCTACTGACAAGAGATGTTAAACATTTTTTCATGTATTTATTAGCTAGTTTCCCTTCTTCCAAGAAGTGTCTATTCATTTCAGTTGCCCATTTTTTGACTGGGTCTTTTGTTGGGGGGCATCTAATTCTTTTGAGCTCTTTATATATTCTAGATATTAGTCCTCTGCTTGAAGTAGCTGGCAAAATTTCTATAAGTTGTCTCTTCATTCTGTTGGTTGTTTCTTTTGCCGTGTAGGAACCTTTTAATTTTATAGGATCCTATTTGCTGATTCTTAACGTAATTCTTTGTGCAGTTGAGGTTCTGTTCAGAAATCCTTGCCTGCATGTATGTCTTCAAGAATTTTACCTGTTTTATATTTCAGCACATTAAGTCTTTCTGTTTTAATATTTAGATCTTTGATCCATTTTTATTTTATTGCATGGTAAGAGATATGGGTCTAGAGTCAATCTTGTGCGTGTGGATAGCCAGTTTTCCCAGCACCATCTGTTAAAGAGGCTGTCATTCTTCCACCATGTTTTTGGCCCCTTTGTCAAAGTTCCAATGGCCGAATGTGCTTGGAGTTGCTTCTGCATCCTTTATTCTGTTCCATTGTCTGTTTTTGTGTCAGGAACAAGATGCGTTTATCACTGTTGATCTGTAATATAACTTGAAACCCAGGATTGTGCTGCCTCCTGCTTTGCTTTTGTTGCCCAAGATTTCTTCTGGTATTATGGGTCTCTTCTGGTTTCATATGAATTTTACAATCGTTTTATAGTTTTGTTCAGAATGCTGTTGGTATTTTGATTGGAACAGCATTAAATCTGTGTCAGCTTTGGAAGGACGGCCATTTTGACGATACTAGTTCTACCTACCCAGGAACAGGGGACATCTTTCCATTTTCTGATGTCTTCTTTGATCTCCTTTTCCAGAGTGCTCCAGTTTTCATCATAGAAGTCTTCCACATCCTTCGTTAGGTTATTTCCTAAGTAGTTTATCTTTATGCTATTGTGAATGATATCATTTTCACAATTTCTTTCTAGGTGAGTTTGGTGTACAGAAATGCTATTTGTTTTTGTGTGTTGACGCTACAGCCTGTTATACTACTGAGTTTAGTTATTATCTGTAAGAGCCTTTTAGTGGAATTTTTTGGTCTTCTTTGTAGAGGATAATGTCAACTGCAAGTAACAACAGTTTGACTTTTACATATACAAATTTCTTTTCCAGTGCTAGGCTGCTATAGGGAGGGAGTCACTTTCACACTAAACCCCCATGCTGTTTTTGCAGTTTACAATAACAATGGCTTTTCTTGGGACTGGTACTGTTGCCCAGGTTATCGTCTCTCCTCCAGCGGCTGACCCAGTTAGGGCTTACCTTGTGTTAGTGAAAACTTCTCTCTTCCCTTGAAACCAGAGTGAGTGCTTTAGCCTGTTTTCTCTGCATTGTATTCAATTTCTCCATCTTCTCTGTAGTTTCTGGTTTTCCTGTCAGCTCCTTCTCAGTTCCTGAAGATTTACTTCGTTCTTTCTTCACCAAGTTGTTATTTTCCAAGTTTCTCAATTCCAGGTCCCTGCAAAGCTGTGTTTTGTGCCCAATTTTTACTCCACCATTTTAAGTCCCAGTGACTAGTTTTTGGAAGGTATGTGACCTTTTCTGGAGACATGGAAGAAGAGGTGTGGTACATTTTAATATCCTATTCAGCTGCCCACAGAGAATACTGCACATCCTATAAACTCGTGTGCCTGGGAAAGATGTAAGATTATAAAGAACTCCTGAAAGAAGAGCTGGTCCCTTCTTCTCTTTAAACTTGTCATGGCTATATGTAATACCTGAGTCTATAAAGCTAGGCTGAAAATGTACACCTGAGTCTTCAATGCAACACTGAACCACTGAATTAATCAACCTGAGCAGCACCTTATTCCTCGCTTTTTGTTACATAATAAAATGAATTTCCATATTATTTCAGTATCTCTGTACGTGAGGTTTTCTCTTAATTGCAGCTGAAACCATTCCTTTCTTACACAAAGTACACAGGCGCAGATCTCAAGAACCTAACAATCTCAGGGTTGAATAGACTGAATAGGGAACTACAATAAATGTCATAATAATACTGAGTCCATCACTTATCAGGGTCCCTCCTTCTTTAAAATAAAGCAAAAGCACTTCCACATGGTATGCTCAAGAAACAACATATGGCATAGGAGGTAAGTATTTTCTGCCAGATCCAATAGGGTAAGTGCTTGTCTGACACAGAGGTAGCGAGTAGAAAATAATCCATTCTTTCTCAGTGGTAAGGAGGCTGCAGAAGAGTAGCAGAAGAAAAAGTTGTGGGAGCAAGATTACAGAGGAAAAGAATAATAAGGAATAATTAAACTCCACTCCAAGGATGATGATTAAAGGCCTGGAAGTGTGGAAAATGTACAGTGTTTCCCACTATGGGCTCTGTGAATTTAGGTGCTTGATACACTCAAAAAAGAAATGCTCTGGAGTCCAATAAAACTGAGAAACTTCAGCATATTACATTACTACCCATCCCATTAGTTATTAATAATACGCCTCAGCACTTAACAGCTCTTTGAAGTCCTGAAGGCAAGAACTAGCCCAAACCTTGTTTAATTACCTCTATGTTTCTCAAACTTCTTGGACCATCAAACACTTTTTCTCTCAGTACAACCATTATTATTCCACTTATGGCTAATGCTCCATGGAACAAACTTTGGAAAAGGCTGGGTGAAAGATCACAGAAAGGGCTTGAGAAGAAGATTTGGAAATAAGAGAAAAAAACAAATGTAACAAAGACAAAGAAATATCAAAAGGATGAAGACTATAAGGACAGAAAATATGACCAGAGAAAGTGACAGAGAATGCTTCACAAAAAGCTGAGTAAAATAGTGCAAAGTAATCAAAGAAAAGGAAGTTTCAGGAAAGCCCACAAGTTTCACTGGTTTATACAGTGATAAATAAAAATACTTGGTCAAGATGATAAGAGAGAGGAAGAGTTTGATTAGGAAAGCAAGAAAAGGGATCCCAACTGAGAAACAAACTTGTTCAAGTTAGTATCTTTCATACATAGAAGTTTTTATTTTGCAAGATTAAATTTAGTATATACTATACCAAATTAATGTAGGGATGGATGTGAGATCAGAGGAAGAGAAAGCTTCCCTCCATGACAGTGCTCCTTCTTTACCAGGAAAAAAGATCAACAGTTAAAGAGATACAATGCTGGTGATGAAGTGAGGAAAAAGGAAAACACTGTCCTTGGTTCAGTTCATGAAAGGTGAAGTGATAGAGTCTAGTGGGAGAGAAATGAAGACCCAGGAAAGGTGAAGGATGTCTGGGTCATTGTGCTGGTGATCCAGACGACGAGTGAGAGATGAGTGAAAGAATTGTGACCATGAACACCCTGCTCTCTAGCTCTGGACTAGCCTTCTAGGGCTCTGTGATTCTCTGCAGTTATGTGCTTTAAGCTAGAATCTAAGAAAGCAAAGGTAAGAGCTGTACAGGATTAGGCAGCTCCATGGAAGAAGTTTAAGATGCAGGGAAACCCAAAGTGGATATGCAGGTTTTGTTAAGATGACTGTCTTTAGCAGACTGGGAAGATGTCAGATGTGTCGAGAGAGCTCATAGTCTTGGCTAAATTACAAAGCGGACAGTGACTTGAAAGTGTGATGAGAAGAAAGCGTATAGCTCTGGACTTTGGACAGAAGAGGTGATTTAAGGAGCTCGTCATAGGAAGGAGGGTTTACAAATTAAGATCTAAAAGAAATAGGATGATTGCACTTTTCACATAACCAATAAACTGACTTGTCAACCAACTATAAGAATTTAGTAGATTGTTTTCTTGTTCTTTTCCCTCTTAAACATTATTTTTAATTTTTCATTTTAATTGGTATTTATGATGAGTTCATTTCTTCATAGAAAATAATTGATTCAGAATCAGAACTAGCCCAAGCTTTATTTAATTACATATGTTGAGTTATCTGTGACAAAGAGTAGGATAGGGACTCAGAGGTTGGGTGGAGGTGTGGAGTCAGTGTGCATGCCATGCGTGTGTGCGTGTGTGTGTGTGTGTGTTCTTTGCTCAATGATTAGCCTTTAGAAGAAATAAGTCTATCATTAACAGATGCTTATGGTAATTTTTGTTCTCAATATAAAATCATGAAATATTGAGTTAATTAATTAATAATACTTATTTACATCTAACATGGCCATAGCAATGACTGTTTCATGCATCGATGAACTTGAGTATCCCCTTCAAAATTCTTACTATTTTGCCTGCTTTGACTTGACTTTATAGAAACATTGTAAATAGTTTAAACAATTTGACTCCTTTCAACATGATAAACTCGTTCTTTCAACAGGCTTGTTTCTATTATAAAGAGATGATATATTTGGCATGGGATACATGACAGCATCTGAGATATTCAAATATAAATGGAAGTGATCCATTATAAGGCCCTCCATCCTCACTTGACTGTTTCCTTCCTTCCTTGACAATATTTTATTTCCTTCCCTTTGCTTTCTGCCTGTACTTTTCATCTGTTTTTATCACCTTGTCCTTTCCCGACATTTTCTCTTACCTTGACCTACATATTGACCTCACTTTTCTTCCTAAAGCACTACCAGGTTCATATAGTCCTCATCTTCCTCTTCGCAAGACCAGGATCCCAGTGAGACAAGAGCTTGGGAGAGAGAGAGAGGCTACAAGCCTTCCTTCAGCCGGGACCCCTGCTAAAGGATTCTCACACATGTAAATCGTTTAGGACAAATATTGCAGGCAAACCGAGTGATCTGCCTTGGTCCAGTGACATCACAGGCACCGCCCTATGTGGGATTTTCCTCATCTCTCCTGTGACATTTGAACCCTGCAAATGAACATCAGAGGCCACCCTGAAGAACAGAAAGAAGAAGAGTCACAAAAGGGAAGCTTGGGGCCTGGAGAAAAAGTTGGAATATGGACAGCAGATGACTAGGCAACTAGCTCCAGGAGTAATGAGACGTCCCTTCCATCACTTTCTCGAAGAGTTTTCTTATGATTCCTCTTTATGCCAAGATCCTGCATTCAGGCAACGCTCTTCCACTGTGGGAATGTCCCCACTGACTTGGACGTGGGTGAAGAGGGGAGAGGTTAAACGACTGTTACAATACACAGTTAACGGTGGATTGGAAAATATATCTGCATGCTAAATAAAGGAAGACAATTAATATGTAAAATACATTCTGATTAAAGTTGAGATAGAGAAAGATAAAACAAATCTCTTTTGATTCCACCTTCACCCCCATCATCGTTCTACCAAGGAGAAGCTATGAAGCCGTTTTCTGAAGTGCTTAAACTTAAGTAGCTCAGGAAAAATCAGGGATCCCTGTGCTCTCGCCCTGCCTGCCCTGTTTCTCCACATTAAAGCCAGAGCCTCAGCTCTCAGTTGAGAAATGCTTTGCATTCCTTTGCAATTGCTCTTTAGCACATTCACTTTGAGGACCTCATAGAAGAGATAGCTGCCATCTGCGATAGCATTTCCATTTTCTTGTAACCTTTGGGTATAGAATCATTATACAGCATGCCAGTGTTCTTCCCTACTTATCAAATTATCAAACTGTCTTAGTTAGATTTTCAGAGCCAATGGTCTCAAGAGAACAGATTTAATGGAGAACATTTATAGATTGCAATATTCACCCAGAAGCCAAATGCAGAAGGTGCTGAATGTCCGTCTAGGCACTGGAGACCTAAAAGATCCAACTGAGGGCTGGGAGCCCACAGCACTGTCCCACGTACGTCCATGTCTGCACATGATGGCTGGAGCCAGGATACCATGCTCGCAGCAGAGATGACAACCAGGGATCCTCCGAAGCAACAGCAGCCATCCTCGATGACAGCAAGGCCCCGAGCTCCTTCCTCGAAGAGGACAGCCGAGCCCCCTCCGGAAGAACCAGCCACAGCAGAGCTTCTCCTGGGAAACAGCCAGCCAACTAGCTACAGCTCCCACTCTGCCTTATGTTGCATCAGCAACAACCCTCAGGTGGAGCTCGTACGCCCAGCATCACACCAACTCAGTCCAGCTGGGCGTTCTGGCTCAAGCTGACCATATTAGGTCCACCACACAAACCTTCCCTAGTTTCACCACAATTGTTATCAGATTCATTTATCAAATTAGCTAAAGTATTACTGGGTAGAAATCAAAGACTAGAGGATACTGGGGTACGAGAGAGGGACTCAGAGAAATTCTGCCAAATCCTGACCTCACGCGCCTGGAGCTGGGGAGGATGGGACAGTCTTGGACACCTTGGGGATAAGAAATTTTCCAAAACAGACTGAAAGGATATCAGTGGAAAAGGCCTGAAACAGTCTACCTCACAGTTGTGTCTGCTGAGCGGTGCTTCTCAAGCCATCTGCGGGAAAGAACAGATGTGTTCGGAGTTCCCGTCTGTTAACTTGTTTTACTTTCAGTCCATTTGTGGACTGATACTTTCATATAATACAACACAAATAAATACAAAAATTAAATAAATAACAAGCAAAAACATACAAAAATATATGCCCAACTTTTTTGTCTTGGGTATTTGTTTTTTTGTTTGATTTTGAGACAAGGTCTCACTACATAGTTCTGACCAGTCTCGAACTCGCTGTACTTTTCAACACACAGCAATCCTCCCGCCTCAGCCTCTTGAGTTCTGGGACTACAGGTGTGTGTCACCACACTCAAGTTTAGTATGGAACCATGTCAAATGGCCGTGGTACTTTCTAAACTCTGACTCTCAATTTCTGACCTCTTCTTGCCGTAGTTTGGTAAGAATCAGGTCTCAGAGTGGCACAGGTCTGCCGACCACCCTTTGAGTGACAGGGCCCAAGAGGGCCTGGCTTGTGAATCTGAGGAAGCGGGTGTCAGAATTGTTGAAGAAAGGCAGCCCCAAGGTGAGAACCACACACATTGTCCTGGAAGCTTCAGGACAGTTGCTCTAGAAGAGTCTCCTGAAACACCAAAGTGTCAAAAAAAAACACCTCTAAGAGCAGCTAATGGTGACAGCTAAACACAGCACAACAAAGGAGAACCCCGGTGCATGAAGCCAGTCACAGGCTGAACCCTGCCTTGCACTTGCTTGGCCCAGCACAGCTGCTGCTAAAAATCATCCAAAGCAAACAGGGCTCTCCCTGCAGCAGACTCAACAGAACAAAAACCAACACCCAGAAATAAATTAGATTGCCGAGCTCATCATCTTACACAGCCCACTGTATTCAAGTCCAGAATCCTGAGTACAATAACAAATGATACTATTAATTAGGATGTCGGTGTAAAGCCAAAACCAAATAACTCATTACTATAAACCAACACAATTCTCAGAATTTTCCAGGTCAGCTACAAGAAAGAGTTACGAAGCTATCTTCTCAAATGAACTAAATCTCACCCGTGCCTAACTGCAGAGTGCATGGCTAAATCCTTCTCCCTTCTGCTGGCCTCTTGGAGCATGTAAGCCCTAGAGACTTCTTAGAGCAGCACAAGGATGTGGTCAGGTTGAAAGAAACATGAAGTCTGGGGCCAGCATGTAAGGGTCTAGCTGGGTAATCTTAAGGCACTGAGCTTTAATCTCTTCATCCATAAAACAAGATTAATAACAGCCGCCTCCCTGGAAGTACAGCTGAAAATGCTTAGCAATTTGTAAAAAGCTATGTAGGTGTTAGTCCTTACTACAGAGAAATAAGCAGCTGGGACTTGTTTTAACCATGTCCCACACCATAAAGTTTTGTCTTTTACACAGTTTGTGTCTTCCTTATACTTCAAGTCGCTTCTGCTTGTCACATACCATCTTCCTTATGTTCCCAAGATCACTGGGCTATCGGAAGGAACTACCATTATCATGTACATCTGACAACTTGAAAAAGTGGCCCATGAGGCATGTCAACAGAGACAAAGACGACTTGAAAAGTTAGAGGGGTGTTTGGTTGGAACTAACAAGTTTGGTTTATTAAGTCTGTGGCTTTTCTTAATCTGGCTCCTCCTTATCTCACCTTTTTTTTTTTTTTTTTGATGTGGGGGATTGAACTCAGGGCCTTGTGCTTGTAAGGCAAGCACTCTAACCGCTGAGCTAAATCCCCAGCCCCTTACCTTTTCCTCTCTTGCAGGAAGTCACTGTTCTGTGAGGAAATGGCTGGACTAGGAATAAGTGAGCTGCAAAACATATGGGTTTCTCTGAATGACATTCAAGCTTTACATAAGCTACAGTGTAAAGCAGTCCTGATCTGTGCAATGTTCCATGTCTCCCTGCAGCATAAGTCTAAGTCCAAATGAAAAATAGAGGGGAATTAGGTGTAACAGGCACCATTTTACACCAAGAAAAGAGTAACTATTGCTTTGGAGCAATGAACATCTTTGCACGCTGCCTTGCCACTTCACTGGGTTCTTATGGCTTGGATTTTTTCATCCTTTCATTATGTATAACTCAAGTATTCATGCAAATATTGGAGATGGTTATGTCCAAAAGCAAGTTCTTTATTGTGCACAAACTCTTCCCCCCTCCCAAAAAAATACTAAAATCTCAAGCCGGAAACGCCCCAAACTGGCACACACTTCTAAAACAGGTGTGAAAAAAACTTACCCCTAGAACACGGTGAGAAACGTTTGTGGTGAAAAAATTAAAACTTGCAAGAACAAAACACAGTCTCCAAAATCTTCCTTCATCAATTGGATCGGAGGAGTTCATCTGGGTTTCTTAAGTCTAAGTCATTAAAATGACTAGCTTTTTTCCTTTTTCTCTGTTTTTCTTGATAGGTGGGGCTGATATGATTCCAGAATGTAAGTATCTCCTATTTCCACAACTTGCAAACAGTAAGTGAGTCTCTAATGATTGTGTTGTTACATTATAGATGAATGGGATTCTTGTAACCCTCTCTATTCCTCCCAACTGTTGAGTTTAATACAATTGTTCATCAGTTAAAGCGTAATTAATATTAGGTAGAGTTGCAATTTTTTAATCTTTGAAAATCACATAGTGACTGTTATCAGGAGAATTACACATAACTGCTTGCATCTTTTGTGAAATCTTTTGGTTTATTTTGTAGGTTTCACTATGGAGATTGTTGGAGGGAAAGAAGTGCCTCCTCACTCCAGGCCTTTTATGGCTTCCATCCAGTCCAGTGGCCATCACATTTGTGGAGGAGTCCTGATCCACCCACAGTGGGTGCTGACAGCGGCCCACTGCAGGTATTTGTGAGTCCACTGCGCTTTTCCATGTGTGTCTTGCCTTCAAATTGGCAAGAAAAAAGCCACCTGTCCTGGGTGAGGATCTAATTCTCTTTACTTTCTGTGATCTCTAACTAACGAGTGGGGCTTATTTATCCTCTCACACATCCATATTTTCTGCTGTGGGCTTTTCTTTTTTGGAGCGAGGCGGGCTTCTTTTCCCAGGCAAGTCATTAAGCAAACGCAAGTCTGCGGTCTAATTTATCAGCGAACACGGCAACAATGATAATGGAAGTAGCCATATTTTTGATCCTGTTAAATAACACCATTCAGGAGGATGTCAAATGAACTGAGCTTGCTCTGCCCTCTTCAGCGTCCCTGTTTTACAAGTAAGAATTAATAATAATAATACAATAGTTCCTCCTTATCCGTGGAGCGTATGTTCCAAGACTCCTCAGATGCTGAAACCTCTGGTAGCACCAAACTCTATATACACTATGTTCTTCTTCTACATACTTCTATAATGTACTTTAATATTTATAAATGAATAATTTATAATTAATAATTCTATAATGAAGTTTAATTTATAAATTAGGAACAGGGAGAGATTAATAACAACGGTAATAAAATAGAACAATTATGATAGTATATTACAGTTAAAGTTATTTAAAACTTCCAAATTGTTCATTTCTGACAATAGTGTCTGTGGCAGTTGGCCACAAGTAACTAAAATCACAGAAAGCAAAACCATGTATCAGGGCAGACGACTGTACCCTGCTTTGTGGGCTTTTGAGACTTACACAGTATATATGTAAGTACTTTAGCTGTTCAGAGCATTTAGTAAGCACAAAAGTATTGCAACCAATATTATATGTTTGAGAAGCTTGCTTTCCTTGTAGACTTAAGGACTCTTTCATCCCTTATCCCGGAAAATCTGAGGCTCCTGTTTGAGAATCACAACCATAAGAGGCTATAACACTCCCAGATTGTGAGGTGGGGTGGATTTAGAGAGGATTTATGAAGGACAAAACGTGAATTATTTTTTCTGAGATACTTAGAATGAACATTTTTCTGAAGACAGACTATAACCTCCCCAAGACCATTTCAGCCATGGATGCTCTCGCTTTGGCTAATAAAATACAAAACCCACCTCAGGATGCTGCGGCCATTACAAAGGAAAAACAGTAGAAAACTAATTTGGTATTTGTTGTTTTGCTCATTTGTGCAGGCCCTCTGGTTTTGCATTTTGTTTGTACTCTTTGTTTCTTGTCTGAATAAGCTGAAAGGGTTCCCTCCTTAAGAGCGGTACAGCACTTCACTTGGGAATCTGTCTTAGCCCCTAAGGATCAGTGGTGTCTGAATAGAGCAAATGAATTGACTTGTTTCTTCATATTCAAGCAAGTTGTCTGATGGTCCCATTTTACTGGGACTGTTTGAACACAGATTGGAAGTTTTGAAGCTTACAAACAAGACAGGCTATGCCTTCAGGACCAATGAGGCAAAGGATGACATTAAATGTTTAATCAATGCAAGATGTATGCATCTTCAAATGGTATACAGTCAAATATACAGTCAAATGGCTGTAACAGTAGTGGCAAACCTATAACACACATGCCTCAGCAGGCTGTTATCTTTGGAAGCTCTAAAGCTCATCACTGGACTATAACTCCTCAGACACAGAGCTGGAGTCATAAATGCTCAAAAAATGCTAGATGAAAAGAAGGAAACAAATTGGAGGGGTTTTTTTTTTTTTTGGTTTTTTTTTTGGTTTTTTTTTTTGCTAAGCTTAAAACAAGCCCTAAGTTCCTATAGGAAGGAAAATAATATTAAGTTGAATTTCACATTTTGACAAGTGAACTTAAGAGAAGTGGATTCCCAAATTAGTAGAAAGAGATTATTTTTTAAAAACTGGAAAGAGGTCTTAGAATTTTAAAAAGAAAAAAAAAAACTATTGCTAAATACCCTTTTAAATGGCTGGAGTATAAAGTACTCCAAAATATGTGGGTTGAATTTCCTCTGCAGGATACTCGGGTGTAAAAATGTAGGCCCATCAGTGCTTGGAAAAATATTAAGCCTTATGAAAGTCAAAATATTTTTGAAATAGTTCAATGGTGGCTTCCCGCAAGTATACTCACAAGTATCCTAAGGGAACAGTGCTGAGGCCTCTCTCTCAGCAAAACGGTGCAGTGGGCCAAATCTGGGGATGACTCTCTCTTCTTGCTGCCCACCCACTCAGTTCCTCCCTTAGCACCTTGGCCCCTTGATTAGTTGCCCTGTCACAGAAAGGAATGAGTTAAAAAGCTTCCTGTGTAATCTCATTTTCAGCATTTTCATTTGCCAGAAGTAAACCTTTCACCAGCTGTTGTCCTTTGTCCCCCAAAGAGTCCTCCACTGCCCTCCCTAACTGAGTACTCCCTCAACCCCATCACTTGCCTAACAAGTTATTAGAGAGAACTTTCTGAAGCCCTTTCCATATAAGGTTACCCTGTCTCAAATTGAGTATAATGGTAAAATCTTTAGGGTCCACATTCGACCCACCTGTGTTGTAATATGTCCTGGATTGCATTCTGTTCCTTCCACCTATTATCTGTGGGACAATCTAAAGTTTGTTCATGTACCTGAACCTCAACTTCCTCATCTGTAAGATGGACATCATTATAATTCCTACATTGTGGGGCTGTTGTGAGATATGAGGGAAAATGTGTAAAACGCTTAGCAGAGAATACAAGACCTTAATATATTTCCAAGTACTGTAATATTGCTATGTGTGTCTTCCATGATAATAACCAAGACACTAATCTGAAGATCCCACTTTGTTGGGACTGAGAAAATCTCCCTCTATGAGGCAAAAAAAGACTTCCAAGAAATGGGGAGCCTACCTTTCCTGTCAGACCTCAGGAGTGGGTCTAAGCAGAAGCCCTGCTCAGCATCCAGTTGCTGTGAGTCTTTAGAGAAGAGTCGAGGAAAGACGACTGGCCTTGGAGTCACAAAAGGCAAATTGGGGTTCTGATTCCCCTACTTATGAGATGTGCTGCTTTGGACCACTCAGAGAACGCCCTTCTACTGGTGAGGAATATATAGCCCACTGGCTTTAACAACATTCCGAAGGGTATTATTAAACTCAATTAAGACTGTCTTTACAGCTATCTTCAGTAGACAATGAAAAAAGATGTTACAAGCAATACTGTGGTTCTACTCTACAGGTACTTCAGTTCTTGCAAGCTCCATTTTAAACAAACACCTCCAGGTGATTCTGAAGCAGTTCTGAAGACCACTCTTGGAGAAACGTTGGTCATAGTGCAAATAAAGGACCCTGTATTATTACTTTTCCTGTATGGATTCAGATCTAGGTTTAGCTGAAGAGGTAGAACCCTAGAACTTAGATAATTTCAAGTATATCGTGGACAGAAAAAAATTTACCTTGGCAGGACAGATCGCAGTTGAAGGGTATCTAGAAATCAGTAGCTCCGAAAGCATAATGATCTGCGTGGGTTGTTTTAGTATTATCCTGTCCCAGTGAAGACAAAATTAACCAAAACATTTCAAAGGCAATGTCTACTCAAGAAAATAAGTAAAAGATGAAAGGAAACCAGGAATATTCTTGGCATCAGCACTCGTCAACACTCACCTTCCATAACACACACGTGGACCTCACAGCCTTCCTGGTGTGAGCTGTTTATGCTCATTCCCACACTTCTGTTAGAGTGTTAATCCTGGAGAGTTTGACTTGCATTCTCCCTCCATAGCTTTGGGATGGGTATGTTGAATTTGCATCGGTCTTAGGGAATCCAATCCACATCCTTTGAGAAATGTCATCCCCATCCTGATTTTGCAATAGGCAAACTTTTCAACAAATAGAGTTGAAATTCCCCAAAATAAACCAAAATAAACTCTTTTGGTAGAAACCATGAAGTGGTAATTCCAGGCAGTCACAGGTCTACCACGTGAAAATCCTCCCTGCCACAGTATGTGCACATTCTCTGAGCCTGAAACAATCATTTCTTCCTGTTTCTGTGTGTTTCTGTGCCCTTTTTAATTTTTATGAGTATGTGTATTTTTACTGTATTCTGCTTTGATCTATTTTTCAAGTAGCAAAGACACAGTTATATGTAAATGAATAAGTGTAATTTTTTAATAACCTTGCTTGTTTCCAAAAAAGGATTTGAGGTAGCTCCCACAAAAAAAGATTCACGTTGCAAGGGGATATATCTGTAGCACTGAAATGGCTCCAAGGTGTAACCAAAATCTCCAAAAAAAAAAAAAATTCCTATTTTCATCACTGGTTTTATATATATAATTACATCAAGCATACAGTATGTAAGATCAATTACAGCATTTCTAGAACATTAGTACTAGGACTGTGTACAACCAGAGATTTTAGAAAAAATAACCTGTTTCTTTTTTGGGTGGTGGGGGGTGGGTGATGGGGCTCGAACTCAGGGCCTTGCACTTGCTAGGCAAGTGCTCTACCGCTGAGCTACATCCCCAGCCCCTGACCTGTGTTTCTTTCCCAGACTCCCCAGTTTGTATCCTGTAAATCTTCACAATGGAATTATCAGTGTTTACTACCCTTACTATATCTTCAATTCATACTAGCAATGTTCTTTGACCTTGAGAAAAGTTTTCCTTTCTTATCCAAACCATCTTACCAATTGAAGAGGATTTTTGAGCACATTTGACTGCCGTGAAGGATGCCCACATTGCCTGGTGAGGTCCCCACATACAGATGACCATGGATAGACTTGAGTCTTTACCTTAGTTATTTCAACAATTTTTGCTGAGAAGATAAAGTTCTGGAGACGAATGATAGTGATGGATAAACAATAATGTAAATGCACTTAATGCCACCAAATGTACAATTAAATTATTAAAATAAAATATTTTATTATATATTTTACCATAATTTTTAAATCCCTTAATGTAATTGTTATAAATCTCAAACCACAAATTCAAGAAATACAATTTACTTTATTTTTATATAAATGAACACAATTTGCTGTAAACTTGATCCGTGTCAATTAGGATTTCACTCCTTCTTTCTCATAATTGGACACAAGTTCAGATCATCTTTTACGGTGCGGGGGAACCAGACTGAGGAGGAGTTTGAGGGAAGTTACTCGTCCCTTAATGTTACTCATACATGATGGGATCCGCTGAGACCTCTGTCACTCTGCCTAATCCTGGGTGGGTTACCTCGGCTTTTGGCCTTGATTCTGTACGTACATAACTCTTTCTGCCATTTCCACCCCTCTCACACCAGAGAGTTTGGAAATCATTCTGTTACTTCTCTTCTCTTCATTTCCTTAGGTTTGAAAAAAAGTCTTCTACTGTGGTTTTAGGAGCACACAGTCTCTCAAAGAATGAACGCTCTAAACAAACTCTTACAATTAAAAAACTCATACCATTCTCGGAACCCAAATCAGATGATATCATGCTGGTAAAGGTATGTAGCTTTGCCTTTCTTCAGTTTCTCCAACATTCCTATACAGTATGACAGTTAAATCAACTACATGAAAGCATTTCATTAGCACTCACCCCACGCTGGAGGTGAGTATGATGTATTCTATAAAGTCCCATGTTACTCCATCATAAATGAACCAAGGATATGTTTATAGGAGGAAAATCAATTTTAATATACACATATGTAAAACAACATCCCAACCAAAAGGCTGAAGGATCCATGTGGAAAGATTTTTTTCCCAAATGCTTTTCTCATTAGCAACTGAAAATTATGACGCAGCCAATTGAGTGACTTCAGGGACTCAGAAGTGAGTTATAACTTAGTCTAGACCACACTTCGTCCAGCCCGATGCAGTCTAGACCATACTCAAGGGTCCTGTCCAGCAGGAAACAGCCCAACCCTCGAAGTGGTGACCTATGGCTCTAATTCCACAGAAAGTCATCCAAAGCAGGGCAAAGGCCAGTTTGCTCGAGACTGGGCAGAATTCCTGCTCTGTATAAGTTCCCTCCCAAATATCAGTGAGCTCCACAGGGAATAGAAAACATGTTCAGAACAGCAACAACCACAAATACAGCTGCAGGCTACCACCAAAGTAGATTCAGGAACGGATACCCTCCTATGACAGAGGGACCACACATACAACACACAGGCTAGCAGCAGAATCCTGCAGGGAAAGAATGATAATTTGTTTTTCAATCTGTCAGCTTCGCAAAGCCGCAGAGCTCAACAAGTATGTCCAGCTGCTCCACCCAATATCCAAAAACGGTATCAGAGATAAAACCAAATGCCAGGTTACTGGCTGGGGAGCCACCAACCCAGATGTTTTAGAAAACTCTGATACCTTGCAAGAAGTCACGGTTACTGTCATAAGTCGAAAACGTTGCAACAGCCCAAGTTATTACAATCGCAATCCTATTATAACACAAGATATGATATGTGCAGGAGATGCCAGAGGCCAGAAGGATTCCTGCCAGGTAAGAATTTCTCTTTCAGAAGGTATCGCAGAGAGCTGTATAGCACTCAAGGTTCAGTTTGCCCACTCACATGAAGGAGGAGAGCCACTGAGAAGACAAAGACACAAATCTAAAAATCTACTCTCCACTCCTGCACAGTGGCCTGTATCCTTTTTCATCTACCTATGTGAAAGAGAAGAACTTCCCCAAGGCTGAAAAAGCACTCATTAAGTGTTTTTTATTCAGAGTAATAGACTATACCTGGCAACTTTACAGGCTTCTTATGAGGAGTGTTACCATCCTTAGAAAGTCTACAAACCCTGAGGTCACTATTGGTGATTTAGAAGATAACCTACCCAAAAAAGAATCACTGTTATTTATTATTAGAGCATATTAATTATACTATCTGGTTACAGTGTGACATTTTTATATGTGCGTATGACATACTTCAATCCTATACATTTCCCCTGCTACCCTCTTTTAGCTTCTCTTACCTCCTCTTTCCCTCCCCCATTTCCTTCCTCTCATCTAACAGTCTCCCTTCTTTCGTGAAAGAAGCACCTTTTAAATTAATCAATAGAGAGGCCTTCCAGAACTCAAATGCAAAAAAACTCAAATATACAGTATGATATGTGCCTCTTAAATAATATTGATGGGCTATCTTACACTGGGCTACTATAACTAAATATAAACTGAACAGCTAATAAATAACAAGATTTTTCCACAGTTCTCAGGGCTAGTAAGCCAGATCAAGGTGCCCACAGATTTGGTGTCTGCTGCTTTCCATTTCACTCTAACTTTGCTTGGCAGAAGGGGGCAGGGTCCTCTCTCTGGCCTCTCTTATAAGGACCCTCATCCTGAGGTGGGATAGAAAAAATAAAGATAGGTAAAAAGGAGACCAAGAAATCATAATTTTTAAGTGGTATTTCTAAGAAAACTGTAACTTCAGGACACAAAATTTATTCAGGCCTTTTTCTTTTCTTAAAAAACAAAAAAACTCACTCGAAAGCAAAATTTCCTAAATTCCTCTAAATTTCTTAAAGACAGTAAGCCTTTCTCAAGGGCTTATTCTCTTTGAGTGTGTACTCTTTAAATTCTACCTAGTAAACCTCTTTATGCCTCTCACTGACTCATCTTAAAAATTCTTTTACTATGACACTAGTCAGCGAGCCCACAACCTCCCTCCTAGGTGAGGTGAGTTGAGGTCTTCCTCCTCACTTTGGGGGACCTGCTTGGGCCCCATCTGGTAGCAGTTCCATTTGTGAGGGTGACTCCTCCATGACCTAATCACCTCCCAAAGGCTCGCCTCTTAACACCATCACATTTGGGGATGGAGATTTCATGTGAATTTGTATGGGTGGGGACAAGGGATGGCAAACATTCAGACCGTAGCACTGACTGATAAAAAGAAACAATAGTGGGCTGGGGATTTAGCTCAGTGATTAGAGTGCTTGTCTTGCAAGCATAAGGCCCTGAGTTCGATCCCCAGCACCACAAAAAAAAAAAAAAAAGAAAGAATAGTGATTGTATTTTTTCAATCTTTTTTTAATCATGATAGCAAAAAGACTATTGGGTGCATACATTGGGTGCATGTTCAGAGATGACTAATATGTAGATGGACTAGTAATTTTTTAAAAATTAGAATACAATATTCGCACCTAGTATATTAAGCACTGGTGGGGGGTGTGATGAGGGGAAGGATAAGGTACTGTGTATCTGTGGTAACCCAAGACCATCATCCTCCTGACCATGTCATCCTGGTTGACTCAGGGATGGGCCCTGCCGTTTGCAGCAGAGGCAGAGGCTGGCCTCCAAATTTGAAAGCCAGTTCTTTCTCTGAAAGACTATGCATCTCTTCTGTAGCTCATTTTCTTCTCTTGGCAGAACATTTTTTACATATTTTGTCATTAGAGTGGATCCTCAAGTCATTCCATTGGGCAAGCGTTTATTAAGTGTGGTATATACACAGCACTATGTTCAACCACATAAGGATACAAAACCAAGGAAAAAGATAATAGAGAAGTCATAGTCCTTGCCACCAAGACATTTATTATATTACTCTCTTCTGCTGGTCTCAACAGCAATTGACTTCTGTTGATTCTGTATGCACCAGAATGAAATTTGCAGTTTAGAGAATTTCTTTTGAACACAATATAGTGAAACACCGTGAACGTAAGAGATGTACACAAGTCTTCAGTTGGCCTATATGTAAGAATGGCTATTGGATCAACTCCCTGTGAATGTACAAAGATCTCAGTTAGTTCTCATTTTCAAAAACCTTTGAGCCAGGCATGGCAGCACATGCCTGTAATCCCAGCACTCAGGAGGAAGATCGCCACAAGGTCAAGGCCAGCCTGAACTACACAGCAAGACCCTGTCTCAGGAAAAAAAAAAAAAAAAAAGCTTTCAAATGTGTCTTAGGCACAGAAAACAGAAATATACAACAAAAGAAGATATCCTCAAGTAGAAAAAATAATTTTATTATTTGTATTATAATTTATTAACAATTAAAGCTGATACAATAGTCACTGATTAGCAAAGGAATGTATGCACACTTAGAGATGAAGACAGAACAGACTTAGAACGGACACAGACAGAAACAGGCAAAGTCATAGTCAGACAAATATGAACACAGGGAGAGAAACAAAGAGATGATAGACAGAAATGCAGTCCTAGACAGAGGCATAAGGAAACTACACTGGGTAAGAGGCTATGCTCTGTGCTCTTGAAGACACAAAGAAATCGAAGACCCAGATAATAACACTTTGAGCAATCAACAGCTGGTGATAGAAAAGTCTCAACAGCTTCTTACCAAGTATCTGTCCATTTGCTTCTTTCCAGGGTGACTCAGGTGGCCCTTTGGTCTGTAAAGGTGTCTTCCATGCCATAGTCTCTAGAGGTGATAAATGTGGTAATCCTAAGAAACCTGGAATCTATACCCTGTTAACCAAGAAATACCAGAATTGGATCAAAAGCCACCTTGCCTCTCCTCATGCGTATTAAGATTGCAAATCATTTTCTTGGATCTACCAGTTATTTGTTTCTTTTTTTTTCCCCCATAATATGCTCACAGATTGCCTTCTCTTCAGATGTAGTTGGATGTAGTAAAGCAGAACACACTTGGGGTAAATTACTGTGCCCTGAAGACTCGCTCTGCTAAGGAACAAAATTGTTTTCCATGTGTATCGCTGATGTATTTTTACCATACTGATTTCATTCTAAATAAAATTTAGAAGGCTCTCTCTTTGTCTTTTATGGATATAAAGTAATATCAGCCTCTTTCCACCCACACTACCTAAGAGCCAGTAAGGTGAATAAACAAGACAGTGATGGCACCATTAAAACCAGGTTTATATTGTGACCTCTGTTCAATCATACTAAATTGTTAGGGTGTTTTTTTTAACTGTTGTAAGAAAGTTTAACATGAAATCTATCCTTTTAATAAATTTTAAGTGTAAAATTCAGTGTTGTTAACTATAGGCACAATCATACACAACAGGTCTCTAGAATTGATTCATCTTGTAAAACTGAAACTTTATACCAGGTGAATAACGACTCCCCACTTGCCTCACCTACAGCCTTTGGCAACCAGCATGCTACTCTGAGTTTCTATGAGGTTGGCTACCCTGTGTTGTATTTTTAAAATAATAAACAGAAATACAAGTACCCAGCTCAAGAGAGAAGGATCAAGAGACATACAAATATATGGGTAGTAATTATTTATATGTCACACTTTATTCCAGAAGGGGTTTAATATAACGTACACAAATACCTGCAATAAAACAAAATACAGAATTAAAAATAAATTGGTGAAGTTAATGGGACAAAGGGAAATGAGCGTAAGAGAGAAGAGAGGAAGGCATCAGTGCTCAGGTGGCTCTCAGAGAGCAATGTTCTTCCTATGCATTTTTTAGTAGGATTCACACTTGGCTCTATTTGGGCAATGCCAAAAAGATCAACACAATCAGTTATATTAATTATGGTAGCCAGGAAATAAAAGTAAATTATCTTCCCAGAAGTAGAGCCACCGGTACTAGAACTGAAACTACAGAGAACTTTACGGACACTGCAGTAATACACGCATCACTATGGTGCCCCATAAATATGTACAATTACATGTGACAATTAAAAATAAAATAAAATAAACAAATATAAAAAAACAGCATCATGCCATATTTCCCATATCCCTACCAACTGCGTTGGAATCATCGGAGACTATTTGTAATACTGACTGATTGCCTTGACCTCTTGCCTAAAAATTCAGATTAGATAGGCTTGAGGTGGGCCTGAAAAATCTGTAATTCAGTTGATTCTGATATATGGGCAAATTTGAAAGCCACCAATAATGAAACACCCTTAACAATATCTTAGAATAAAGACTACAGTAAGTGTCAGGGATTGTTTTTTATAAATCCTGCAGTGTGAGCTGATGACTGAAAACCAAAGAACTGCCCAGTCTGATTGCTGCCCTCACCCAGTGATTAGAGTGTATGTGTTTCTAATCTGGGTTGAAGAGGGTGGCAGGGGAAAAGGAGGTCTTTCCCCCTTCAACAATCAAGCCAAAAATTTAGTCTCAGCTTCTGGGTTTAATCTGGGCTTTAAGAGAAATAATTCTTTTTTCTAGGTGACATCAAGTTCTCTTACAGGCATATAGAGATGGATGCTTTTGTTGATTTCTTTGTCTTTTCCATGGTTCTTAGGAACCATAACTGCCTTCTACCCTGCATTACTAATTCTTAGAAAAACAGAAAGATTGGGTAAAAAATATATATAACCTAACTAAAATTCTACAATTGCTTTGATAACAAACCAGGAAGTTTCTTTAAATATACCATCTTGTATCATTTTTATTCACTAAATATACTGATTATGAAAAACACTGATTATAAAATCCCAGATTACATTTTATAAGAAATTGAAAATTTACAGATTCTCTGGATTTATGAGTAAAAAATAATTCTGTATCTGTTCCACCTAAATTTCTTTTTTTTTTTTTTACTTTTATTAGTACATGTTTGCAGTACATAATGATTGCATTCACTATAGGGAACTGGTACATGTACATAACACATTTCCATTCTTTTTTCCCCCCTTCCCTCAACCCTTTTATTTTTCCAGGGTCAGTTTCATTTATTTATCTTATAAGACCTTATAAAGTTAATTATCATTCATACAGAATAGAAACAAGACTAATAGGCCAAAGAATATATAAAACATGTAAGACAATTGTACTAAGTCTAGGTGCTCTTTTAGATACATTGTCCAAACTGGATTAAAGTATATTAAGTCATTCATATAAAAGAAACCATGTGATATTTAACCTTGCGTGTCTGAGTTACTTCATATTGTGCTCTCAAGGTGCATCCATGTTCCTACAAATGACTCAAGCTTATCCTTCTTTATGGCAGAGGAGTGCTCCACTGTGTATAAATACCACATTTTCTTTGTCTATTCATCGGCTGATGGACATACAGGCTGTTTCCAAGATTTAGCTATTATGAATTGTGCTGCTACAAATATGGGTATGCATACATCACTGTGGTATGATGTCTTTAACTCTTTTATGAAGAGACCTAGAAAGGGAATAGCTGGGGCAAATGGACTATTTTTGGTTTTTTGAGGAATCCTCATACTGATTTCCATAGTGGCTGTATCCATTTACAGTCCCACCAACAACGGAGAAGGGTTCCTTTCTCCCCACAGCCTCAGCAGCCTCAGTGACCGGCTGATTTCTTGATGGCAGCTGTTCTTCCTGGAGTGAGATGGAATCTCATTGTTGTTTTAATTTGCACTTCTCGAATGGCCAGAGATGTTGAACATTTTTCATGTATTTATTGGTCATCTGTATTTTTTCATCTGAGACTTTCGGAATCCATGAAAAGCATTGTCACAAACCCAAAGAAAAGGACAGTTGATATTATCCTCTATCCAATGACTGAGTATTCCGAAAGGCTGTCGCCGCACTCCGAGAGTTACATTTTGATTTTAGACCCCGTGCTGTTAACACCCAAGTCTAACTAGGCCAGATTTCCAGAGAGGAGGTTTCCTCGAAGAGCTATGGCAGACCTGGAGACTCTGCAACAGGAGGACACTTAGGGTGCTCTGACAGCAGCTGGCAATGGAGCCCGGCTCTAGACTGGCATCCCTCATCCTTTCAGGGAAGGAGCACTTTGTTGAACCTGCCAGTATCTCCCCAACATAGCTAGAAGGAATATAGTGTGCTAATTTGGAGCTCTGTCTTTGAGAATTTATTTGGTTCTATCTGTGGCCTCCAAAGGAAGGTGAGAGTCAAATTGAAGCACAGATCTAGATTTTAAAACTGCTCAAGGGTTTTAGGTTGTTGTCATTCTGAATCATCCGCTTCCTCCCTTCTTTGTTGCTGCAGACAGCACATTTGCCTTCCCCACAGATGTAAAAGAAAGCTTCTTGTTTTATTTTATTTATGACCATCCTGTTTTAATATAGTGTCAATACTAAGAACAACTTCGATCCCCAGCACCAAAAAAAAAAATACTCAAACAACTAAGTTCAAATATAATACATGAAATAAACCAGTATTGATTGGGATAAGTCATTAAAGCAGGCTAGAGCCAGGCAGCAGAATTAATCCTCCCTTCTGACTTCCGCAGTTTTTGCACATTGCAGCTCAGTCTGAAATAATATGAAGAGCAGTGCTTCCAGCTTGGGTGTTTTAAGAACTATTTGGTTAAAGGAGGACTTTTAGTGAATCAACAATTTCTTCCTCTTTGATTAAACCTTTATTTTGGGAAAGAACACTGCCATGGACCAGACTGTGTCTGCCTCCAAATCCATATGTTGACGTCCTAACCTTCGGTATGACTGTATATGGAGGTGAGACCTATAAGGACATAATTGAAGATAAATACAGTCATAAGAGCAGGAGTCTGATTCAATGACATCAAAGTCTTCACAGCAGAGACACCAGAGAGCTCATTTTCCTTCCCCACCTTGTGAAGACACAGTGAGAAGGCAGCCTTCTACATACCAGGAAGTAGGTCCTCCCCAGAAGACGAGTTGGCTGGTTCCTTAAGTCTTGTATTTCCCAGTCGTCACAACTGTAAGAAATAGGTTTCTATTGCTTAAACCACTTAATCTGCAGTATTTTTTTAAAGCGGCCCAAGGTGACGAAATAGACACATGTGATGAGGGAGAAAGGAACTGCATTCAGTCTTTCCCAGGGCAATGTACCCAGATGTCTCCAAAAGCTTATAATTTCCCAACATTACTAAGACCCACCTGAGAAGCTATTCATATGCTGTCTGATGAGTTATTTGAGTACAAAGTGCATCTTGGCCTGACAGTTGGGCTCCTGGTGTCTTGAATGATTCAGCCCTGCTTTAAGTTTCACACATTGACTTCCCGTTGACAAAACAGGATTGTCGATTTCTTCAGTCTTTTTCTAAGTCATACTAGTCAATTCTAGATTGGAAAATGCATCACCTTTTATGTATTCAAGGCTGCTAAAATCCACACTAAGAACAAAACTTCTATCTTTGAAATTATGCAGACAGGAAAAGAAATTAATGCTAGTTCTTCTGTTTTACCTCAAACCCTACAAGTTACAGCTGTAGTGCATGGTAAGTGCTTATTTAAGATGGAAAAGACACTAAGTTATAGGGTTTGGTATTATTTGTACTTTCAGGCATCAGCTAGGGGTCTTAGAATGTATTCTCCATGGGTAAGAGGGGACTACTGTGTATATCCCCACTTAATCTAATAGTAAAATCAGAAACCTGGTAAGTATCTGTTTCTATTGTTTGTTCCAAACTATGACAAGCATGTGGCTTTATTCCCTAATGCTCAGACCCTTCCAAATCCCAAATAGCTTTAACTTTCCACTTTGCCTTATTTAAGCAGGAAAGTAACATTTAAATATCATATATCAATAAACCATTTCCCCCTCATTCCTCTGTCTCAGACCTGACATGAAGAAAATGCCAGGGACAACCCAAGAAGTTTTTACCTTAATCACAGAGTGCCATATGGCAAATATTTTTATTTCTATTACAAAAATAATACATGGTAGTCATCCGTGACAGTATTTTCTCCTTTGCTGTATACTATGTAAGTGGATCTTGTAGAACTGTTTTTTGTAAAGTTCTGTGAAAATAATGTTTCCCGGCATTTGTGGTTATTATTTGTTTTATTATTACACAATCATTTGAAATAATATAGCGGTTTTTCCACTCAAACTCCAAAAGCAATTCCATTGGAATATAGTAGGATACTATGTAATGTTCTGAATATTAGCAGTATCGTATTAAACAAAATAGTCATATATGTGGTCAGACCAGTCAACAGCACAAAGGCTGCCATATTTAGCATCCAGACAGAGATTCAGTCATTCATCTATTCACTCACTCAACAAATGCTCATCAAGCATTTCTGTTTGCCAAACACTGTGCTAGACACTGGAGAACCTGAGAGCTAAAAAGGCAATCTTCTCTGCAGGAACTCAGCATCTAGAATGTCTGTGTTTACGTGCAAATAAAAACAAATACATTTTATTCCAAAACTTGTTATACTGAAGACAAAAACTGTTATATTGGAGACAGAAGCCTCATCAAGCATGAATCACTCAGAATTCCTGGTGGACAGTTCTCCCTACCAGGCGGCCCCTGTGCTGATGAGGCCTGATTCAACAACATCCAAAGGTAGAAAAAGAAACATCTAGATCACCAGATTTGTTCTACTCAATCCTGACAAGATTGCTGCAGCAACTGCTTATAGTAAGACCATATTGATGAGTGTGAGCATGTTTACTCCTATCAAGAACCCAGCTCTCTCGCAGACCCTCTTCATAGAAACATCTGTGGCTAAGCAGTATGAGCAGCAGAAGCATCGCAGGAGTAATGTTCCATTTCCCTCAACAAGAAATGATTTGGCTTTTTCCATGAATCAAGATTATTCATCTGATATTTTCAAAATTTTGAGGACTAAGGAATTAGAAGAAGAATTGTGAATGCCACAACTTGACATTGCAACTCTAGGATATACGTATCACAAACCTTGTCTTACATACAACTTCTGTTCTCTTCACCACACACACAAAAAACCCGCAACAACAATATTAACACAGAAGCAGCAGATGTCCTGGTTTACATGGACCTCTGTCCTGCCAAACAGGGTAACTGGGGTTGTCAGTCTTCCTATCACATAGTTTAGTTCTATCACCACGGCTGAGATCTACACATACAGGTTTGTTGAACTCAGCTGTACTTACATAAGGCCTCTGTTCTGGGAAGGGCTCTTACCTTCACATCTATATAGTCAAAAAGTATTACACTTGAAATGAACTGTCTGAGTCTTAATTAGGAAAAACACATTTCAAAAACAGTTTTAGATGGAAATAGTATAATTACAAAAAAGTTACTAGACCTTATATTGTAGGATTTTTTTCTTCAGTATTGGAAATTGAACTCAGGGTACTCTACCACCAAGCTATATCCCAAGCTTTTCCTTTTTTTAATTTTTATCTCGAGACAGGGTCTCAATAAATTGCCCAATCCTCTTGCCTTGCCATCTCTCAGTGCTGGATTACAGTCCCCAGCTATGCTGTATGATTCATTAGATTATTACTCTATAGGAGCTAGGACCCCTATCTTATTTATTCACCACTGTATAGTCAGAACGTAGCCCCAGTCCTTGCATGAAGTGACTAAATAAATATTTGTAAATGAATGGGTGGGTGAATGGATGGATGGATGAATAGATGTCTGGATGGAAGAACTTATTATATCCATGAATGATTGACTAAGTGAATAATAAATTAATAAATTTCTACTTCTGAAACCATTTAAGAATACAATAATTATATTCTTGGAATCACCTTTAAAACTCCTTCACAAAGGCACTAAATAGGGATTTTGTAGAGTATAGTGACCCAGAGTTTTCCAAATCTTAAATGGCCTTAATTTTTCACCTTGCCTTATTTCAACAAGAATTGATTTAGAAAAATTAACACTTTAATGTTATATAATCAATGCATAATGATAATTTGGTAATTATTATTTGATAATCATTCACAAATGATTATCTAATAACACTTGGAGTTCCATGGCAGAAAAAAAACACCATATAAACATGGAGTATTATTATTTATTTGAAGGTTTAGATGAGCCACTCTTTATATAAGACTGGTAAGTATTGTCACTGTTTTCTAGTGGGGAAGAAGTTATGGAAACAATTACAGAATGATTATGAAAGAATTATCAGAAAATGTCTGGTCTGAAAGAGATTACTTTCAGTGTTACTTGTTTTGATCTGGTTATCTAAATACAGCAGTAATACAACAGCATCTACTCTAAATGCAACAGTAATCTAGTCAGCATTTAGCAATATTGAACCTTAAACTGTAAATTATATTAGTTTTCATAAAATACTTGTTCACAAATTTAAAGTATTAGAAATGTTAACATTTTCCAATTGTATATAAAGTTATATCTTCAATGGTGTTTGATGAACTTGGTGTGGTCTTTATATTACCATCAGAGTAAGTCATTTGCTATAAAATCCTGTACATAGCAATAGTGATTAGTTTTGCATATCCTATTTCTTACTTAACCAAAGAAGATTGCAATAGAAATATCTGAGGCCAAGAGGATGTCTGCCTTACACTGGAGGAGTAGCTAAATAGTCTCTAAAGTAGAAAAATAATATCAGAAAAATAATCCCTAAATTTTAGGATTGGACCTATGGTTGAATATGTGAGGCAGAGAGAAACTGAAATAAGAAGAGGCATGAGAAATCCCAAAGAGACACTGAAGGCTGCTTTCTTGGTTTGGGATCCCCTGAAAGCAGACTGTGAGGCGCAGATTTGAGTGCAAACAGTCTAGCTATAAGGCAATAGCAGGACACTGATAGAGGACTGGGGAAATGAAAAGGGAGATCATGAACAGGCGACGTTTTTATGCCATTTACAACTATAAGCAACTAGAGCTCAATCCTACTGGGAATTCTGGGAGTCAGTGTAGAGTACATCTCAGAATCATATCTAGCAAGAGACTAGGAAGCTGGGATACTGAGTCACCAACACCCCGTCATTGTTAGAGAGCCACTCCAGAGCCACTCCAGCACTTCCAGCTTGTCCTGTCCATGGTCTGGTTCTGTACACACAGCTTGGGGAAGCAGGTTGGGCAGGTGTCACCCTCAGAGTTATAGGTTTTTAGAAAGCAGCTTTTGTGACGTAGAGGTGAGCCCCAAAGGGGTATGGGCAGCAATACAACAACAGCTTTAGAAATATTCACTAGACTTGCCTCTACTCTGCCTTTGACTGTGATTCCCACCATAAAGTCTCGGCTAACGCATCTCTCAGATGATAAATGAATTGGCAAAGAGATGTAGATGTGAATGACTTCCTGATTACATTTGCCACTTCTAATAACACATTTAACTGTAATATAGACTTCGTTGTCAAAATCCAGGGCTGAGACTTTCAGGCACTGAATCAGCTCTGAAATACGGAAAAATTTAACACCCTGAAATCATACCCTGCAAGTAGGTTCAGTGAGTAGGCCCTATTTGAAATTTCTGAGATCTTTATTGACCCCCACATGAGAGTCCCGTTGGTCATACCTAATGAATTCTGTTTGCATCCAATGTCCCCCTTGAAGTCACAGACATTTACTGAATGGTGCTAGATATTGGGCTAAGAGTTTTACTTAGTAAGAAAAAAAAGGAATTTTACTTAGTTAACTCATTACATCTTCACCATAAGAACTGTTATGGCTTGTAGCTAAATGTCCTCCTAAATGTGTCCAAAGGTGGGGCTTTTCAGAGGTGGCTGGATCTAGGGTGTGTGAATATGGATTATGGGTATGTGATAACTGGATTAGCTCATTGATTGGATTAGCATAATTCTGAGTGTGGCTGAATGAATTTACTGAAAATAGAAGATCTACCCTGGGTGAGAGTGGCACCAACCAATAGGTTTGAAGCCTGAATAGAATAAAGAGGGAAAAGGAGACTCACTGCTGTTGCTGGTTTCTTCCTCCCGCCTCCTATGCCATGAACTGTTTCTCTTCTGCTATGCTGTCCAGCCTTAGAGCCAGTTACATAATGACACCTCTACAAACGGTGAGCTAAAATAAACCTTTCTTCCTTTAACTTATGGGTGTTAGGCATTGTGTCTCAGAGACAAGCAAGTAACTAAGACAAGACCATGTAGGTTCTATAATTTGCCTCATTTAATAGGTGAGGTACAGAGAGATTGATGACTTGTCCAAGGTCACATAACTAAGGAATGGTAAAGCATAAATTCAAACACAGATAACTGAGCCTGCTTGCCCTACCTTCTGCTTTCTGGAGCTTCACAAGCACAAACTGAAGCACTTTCTTCACTATCAAGCATGACTCACAACTTCCTCTAAGGAGATTCTATTTTAAAGTCACACCATTCCCCCATGCCCACCAATGCACACCTCTGGCAACCTCCTTCTTATACTGAAAGGATGAATGGAAAACTCCACATTGTGGTAGCACTCATGATTATAGTTTATACTGAAACCAAAGAGACAAATCAAGGTACCATCACCCCAGATGCAACGTGGAGGAAAGAGCATTAAACTCCAGAAATCAATGAAATATGAATTCTGATCTCACCTCTGCCATTAGCTGTGCAACCTTGAGCAAGTCATTTTATTTCACTGGGCTCACCTTTTTTCATCTACTACACAAACAACTTGAACTACACAAGCTACAAGATTCCACACCATCTTAAAAATCCATGACCCTGGATTCAAAAATGCATCTTAATTTATTCTACTGCTGGAGGGAAGCAAAATTTTCTCTTATTTTTGAGCAACTGACATAGCCCTGCTGCTGGAGTTCCCTCCTTTTGAAGCCCACATCATTCCATGCCACAGCCACAGATGGTTGTTAGGTATCAGTGTCAGAGCCCAAATGGCAGAAGCAGAGCTCTAAAGAGCAAGTCAGCAACCACAGGAGGTTCCTCGCCCATCTCAGTTTCACAGGTTTGGCAGCCCCCAATTTTTCTTAATTAGGGGAGCATATGGAAAAAGTATCTCACCAAAGTCATTTTTCTTTTTTTAATAATATTTGTTCGTATCCAAGGAAATGAGAACTGGATGACAGGACCTAAACATAGTGAGACCCACCCTAAGAGAAATCAGAGAGTAAACCTTATATTTAATAGAATGCCTCTTTTGCAATTAATCTTTTACTATGAAAGGTTTTAATCATATGCAAAAGTGGAGAGACTGCTATAATGGGTTCCCATAACCCTTTACCCAACTTCAACAATTTTCATTTCATGGCCAATTTTGCATCATATCTACCCCAATCGAGTACCCGTAGCTCTGGATTATTTTGAAGCAGATCTTCACCATTATATTATGTCACCTGTAAATGGTCTGATGCATAGCTCTAAAAGATGAGAACTCAGAACAAGAGTGGCACAGTCAGAAAGACTGATGCAGAGGAGGAAGCTGCAAGAGACTGGCAGAGACAGAAGTCAGAGCAGAAAACCGGAGAAGAGCCGTGCAGACAGAAGGTTTGGCACAGCACGTTCAGCCAGAGTAGCACAGAAGGAGCAGGCACAAGCAGCCGCAAGGGTTATGATGGAGAGAAGGGGACGGAGACTGGAGAAGCCCTTCCGAAGAACAGCAGAGGGCTGTGTTCTAGACCAGCTCCACTGTGCCCTCCAGCTCCCAATACAATCCAAAGTACCTGGTCCTGAAATAGAGGCAGAAGTTTGTTGTGTGACAGGAGCACAGCTAAAAAGCCGAGTCCTGCCTACAGAAGGAATGAGGAGCTGTTTCAGTGGTCCGTCTGGACTGCCCAGCCCCTTCACTCTCTGATAAGAAAAAGAACAAATCGTTGGTGGGAACCTGCTCAAGCACCAGTCGACACATCCAACCTCCCAACCACAGAGGCCTGGAGCTCGGCCCCCACAGGTACTACAAGATAAAGTCTCTCCACTTCTTAACTAAGGGGCAAAAGTGTCCTGTCAAATTCTGACTGTAGTATAAACAGGATTGAGAAAACTCTTTACTTGTGTAGTATTTTGTTTTGTTTTGTTTTTCTCTTTTGCCTAGTACTGTTTTTTGTTTGTTTGTTTCTTGTTTGTTTTTTGGGGTTTTTTGGTGCTGGGGATCAAACTCAGGGCCTCGTCCCTGCTAGCCAAGCACTCTAGCCACTGAGCTAAATCCCCAGCCCCTAGTACTATTTTTTGAAAGAGCTGGAGGGTGCTAGTGTGTGCTAGTAAAACTGTAGGAAACTAAGCTATTGCTCTTACCCACCTACCCTAGGCTTTCCCGTGCCAAGGATTGTTTCATAGACCTAATTAAATTAGCTATTTGGTTTAGTCATAAAATGGTCTCAACCCTCCTGTACACTCAGCCACATTCCATTTAAATTCCTTCCTCCCTTTATTTTTATTTACTTCCCCTCTCACACACTCTCACATATGTCCTCCCCTCCCTCCTTCTTTTGTGTTACACAAGTACCATCAGTGCTGTGTATTTTATCCTTTCTCTTTTTCTTTCTGTCTTTCATCTGGTAGTGCTTTCAGTACTACCAGAGATAAGGGGTCATCAGTGTGCTAGTAAGAGTGTAGGACCAAAGAGCTAACACTTTTATCGCTATAGTTCCTTACCTAGTCAACACCCACTTCAGCTAAAAACCCTGACAAAAGTAGGGATATAAGAACTTCCTTAAATTGATAAAACCTATTTATGATAAAGCCACTACCTACATCATATTAAATGGGAAAAAACTGAAGGTAGTCCCTCTGAAATAAAGAACATGACAAGAGTGTCTATCTCACCACTTCTGTTCGACATAGTGCTCAAAATTTTAGACAGAGCAATTAAGCAAGAGAAAGAAATAAAAGAGATATGAATAGGAAAGGAAAAATCAGACTTCCCTTATTTGCCTATCATATTATCCTGTGCATAGAAGATACAAAATATTCTACCATGGGACTCTTAAAACTAATAAAGAAATTTATCAAAGACAGGATACAATACTAAGTAAAAGAAAGATAATATTCAACAGGGATGAGAATTAGAAAGGCAGGAGAGGGAAAAGAAGGAAAGGAAAAAGAAAAGAAAGAGAAAAAGATGAAAAATGTAAATAAAGCTACTGTAAATAGGGAAGGGAGGGGAAGTGGAAGGGAAGGGAGGGGAAGAAGGGGGGAAACCAAGATGTATCATGTACAGGTACAAATTAACTATGATGATATATGTGATCACTGTGTATACAATGTACCAATACATGTGCTTGGAAATTAAAAAATAAAAATTAAAAAAAGTAAACAAACAAAAAAAAAGTGACAGGATACAAAATCAACACACAAAAATCAGTAGCATACCTGTACACCAATAATGAACCTACCATAAAAGAAATCAGGAAATAAAATCATTCATGGTAGCTTCAATAATAAAATCTTTAGGAATTAACCTAACCAAAGAAGTGAAAGACCTCTCTGATGGCAACTATACTACTCTGAAGAAAGAGATTGAAGAGGACATTGGGAAATCTAATGTTCCCTGATAGGAAGAATCAATATTGTCAAAACGGCCATACTACCAAAAATGATATTTATGTTTAAGGCAGGTGCAATCAAAATACCAATGATATTCTTCACAGAACTAGAAAAAACAGCCCCAAAATGTATATAGAACCAGAAGAGGCCCAGAATAACTAAAGCAATCATTAGCAAAAAAAAAAAAAAAAAAAAAAAAAAAAAAAAAAAAAAAAAAAAAAAAAAAAAGAGTGAAGGATAGCATTACATTCCCTAATTTCAAGTTATAGTACAAAACTACAGTAATTAAAAAAAAAAAAAAAAAGCATGGTACTGTCACAGATGTTAAACCAACAGAATAGAACAGAAGACACAGCCACAGTCCCACACACCTTTAGCCACCTAATCCCTGATAACAAGATTAAGGACAAATGCTGGAGAAAAGATAATCTCTTTAACAAATATGGTGCCGGGAAAACTTATTCAAGTGCAGGAGAAAGAATCTAGAATCTCTCCCTCTGTACTAAAATCAAATCAAAATGGATCAAAAACCTAGATGTGACAGAAATACTGAATCTATTGGAAGATAAAATAGGTAAAACTCTTGAAGACACAGGCAAGGACTACCTGAATAGAATCCCAAATGCACAGGAAGTATCAAGAACCAACAAAAGGGATTACAGCAAATTAAGTCTTCTGCACAACAAAGGAAACAATAAACTGAGTGAAGAGACAACCTACAGAAAAACAATTTTGCTAGCTACTCCTCAGAGGAACAATATCTAGAATATATTTTAAAAACTCAAAAATATTAGACATAAAAACAAAAGAATTGAACAAAAAAATGGGCAACCGAAATGAATACACACGTTTCAAAAGAAAAAGTACCAATGGTCAATAATTACATGAAAAAAAAGTGTTCAGCATCTTTGGCCAATAGAAAAATGCAAATCAAAACAACACTGAGATTCCACCTTCCTTGTTAAGAATGGCTATCAGCAGGGACTCAAAAGCAACAAATGCTGATGAGGATGTGGGGCAAAGGGAACCCTTCTACATTGTTGGTGGAAAGATAAACGAGTATAACCACAATGGGAATCAGTATAAAGATTCCCCAGAAAGAATGAAAATAGAAATTGCATTCGACCTAGCTATACCCTTTCCTGGATATCTTCCCAAAACGGTTAAAACCATCATACTACAACAATATATGCATATCCATGTTCATAGCAGCACAATTTATAATAGCTAAATTATGGAAATAGCCTAGATGCCCATCAACATATGAATGGATAAAGAAAATGTAGTATATACACAGCAGAATATTGTCTAGTCATTAATAAGGATAAATTTGGGTCATCTGTAGAAAAATGTATGGATCTTGGGAGCATAATGCTAAGTGAAATAAATCAGACACAGGTTAAATATCACATGGTTGCTTTCATATGAGAAATCCAAAAGAAAGAAAAATAAAGAAAGGAGAGATGGTAAGAAATTGGGAGGTGGACTTTTAGGAAATAGGGAAGGAGATCTTGAGAAGGGGGAGGGGAAATGGAATTAAAAATGATTATGGTATAATATGTATCAATTCCCCAAAATGAATGGAATTATTATCACACATGTACTAATAAAAATATATATTAAAAACAAAAGAACTCTTGTGGAAAGCATACCATACTATTATTCTGTTTTCAAACTTCTTAGCACAATTTAAAAAATAAACTAATATCAATATTCATCTTATTTTAAACAAATAATTCAGTGTGAAATATGTGTTCTGATCCCCCCTCCTCCATTAACTGTGCAACTTTGAACAAGTTCATATTGATACTTCCTATTTGAAATCAAGCCCATAGCATATTTACTTAACTTCATTCTTCCATTCATATTTCCTTTCCCTCATGTTAAAATCACAGTTCTCCATAACAAAAAAAAGAAAGAAAAAAAAGATTATTTCATTTCTCCAGGCTCCCATTTCTTCATATATCACAGAAATGATTTTGCCTAGACAAGACAAAAATGTCTAGCACTAAAATTACTCATGATCCTGGATTCAAAAGTGTTGCATGTATTAAAATTTATGTGTTTCAGGTCTCTTTGAATATATCATTTTTTGCCATCATTTGTCTTCCTAGTAATTTAGTCATTGAAGAAATTGGGCTGTTTTCCTATAATTTCCAAGAGTAGAGTTTTACTATTGCAATTCCATGGTATCATTTAAAATGTTCCTCTCTGTGCCTCCTTCTGTAATGTGATAGTGAGATCTAAAGTCTTGATTAGATTGAGGTTTGGTTTTGGTCAGGGTATGGTTTGTATCTCTGTTAGGAATACATAATATCTATCTGTCTTTCTTGGCAGGATGTTAGCAGCTAGTGCCCATATCCTAAATCAATTCATTAGTATGCTCCTTGCTGTTGGATTATTGTTTCTAGGCCCTTTTTGTGGACAAAGCTAGGAAAAGACTTTGGTTTGGTTTTGATTCGATTGAGGGAGGGGTACATAGGTTTTAAGAAACACATCACAAGTTCATATTGATACCTCCTGTTTGAAATTAAGTTCATAAAATATTAACCTAATTTCACACCTTCATTCATAGTTTGTCTCATCTTGAAATCAAGTTCTTCACAACAGCAGTGAAAAAATACTCATTTTTTTTTTCCACAAAATAGACAGAATGACAACACCAACACTATCATCAAAAATGTGATTACTGAAAATAGTTTAAGGATTTTGGGGAGAGAAAGATCGGTTGGTTGGTTGGTTGGTTGGTTTTTTTGTTTGTTCATTTTACGAAGACTTTTTTTTTCAGGGTATATCCCACTAAGAATTTACCATCAAATTCCTGTAATTTAAAGTCACTTAAATTTTAGATCAAATCTATGAAAAGTTTCCAGAGAAATATAACTTTCATCACAGTATTATTTCTCCCCTTTTCACTAGGTAACTATATTTTATTAAAATCTATTCCTATTTTATCTTTTAAAATTTTTATTAACATTTGTTTGTAATCTATTCATTTTATTTATACCTTATATGGTAGCATATTCCACATAATTTTACCCACCCTACTTTTTTTCTTTGTTAACACTGTATTCTAAAGATAACTCCATGCAACAGTATACAGAGACTTTCCTCGTTTCTTTTACAGCTGCATGGTACACATTGTATGAATCTACCAACAATTTTTTCAACCACTCTTCTACTAGTGGATGTCTGGGTTATTTTCAGTTTTTTTCAATCTCAAATAGGTTATAATAAACAAAATCTTGCTTTCTTTCTGGTATAGATATTGACACATAGTAGTTGTTCAGTCCACATTTGCTGATCAAAGAATTCAGTCATTCATGTGTATAATTTACATGTATATCAGTTTATTATATGAATGAAAATGGGGAAATATTGATG
This sequence comes from Hystrix cristata, assembly GCA_004026905.1. Classification (NCBI taxonomy): domain Eukaryota; kingdom Metazoa; phylum Chordata; class Mammalia; order Rodentia; family Hystricidae; genus Hystrix; species Hystrix cristata. The sequence continues at coordinate 7,998 of PVJO010003101.1, read as the reverse complement.
AGACTAGTGCAAATGGTATAAGTTTATGGACACTTTATATACTCAAAGACTGATTTATCTTTAAAGTAGATAGTCTAACACATTGTGATTCCAAAAACTTCTAGCTAATGCATTATGAAAATGCATTTTTTTTAAAAATATTCTCTGCTATACTTTGGATGTGTTTTGAGTGTTCCCTAAGGACACATAGTGATTAAAGGCTGGATCTTCATGATAAACCTGCTAGGAGATGGCTAGAATCTTTGGGAGACAAGACCTAATGGGAGATTCTTAGGTCACTAGGTGAAGTGTTTCTTATGTAACTTCTTTAGTAGTTCTACTGAGAAGGTTATTTTAAAAAGAAAAAATGAAGGAGAAATTCTGGGCCCCCCAAACCCCTCTCTCTCTCTCTCTCTCTCTCTCTCTCTCTCTCTCTCTCTCTTTCTCTCTCTTTCTCTCTCTACTTCCCATCTCAAGATGTGACTGCTTACCCCAACATGAACTCCTGCCATTGCTGCCCAACATCCAACATCCAACATCCACCATTAGAACCTCACCAGAACTGACCAACATAAGCACCAAGCCCTTGAACTTCCAGAACTGTAAGATAAACCTCTTTTTTTGATAAATAGCCTGTGTCCAGTATTTTATTATAGTGACAAAACCGGACTAATACAGTCTCTGTGAATTAAATCTTAGATTCCCTTTCTGACCCAATTTAATTTTTTAACAAAGGGTTAGTACTGATGGTAACCAGTGTGAAAGAGAATAGGATCTGGTTCCTAGATACGGTATGTGCTTCTCTATATGAATATGGCAGCCGTCACCAAACGGTAATTGGTGGTGTGGTTCTCTCACAAGGTGTGGACTACTTAATAACACTTTAATTGCTTGATTATATAATTCATTCATTTCTGTGAAGTACATCTTCTCTGCTGGAATCCAAGTTCTTCGTGCGTATAGACCACATCATATCTGTCTTGTACTTAGCTCTACCAGAACTTAGCACACAGCAGATATCCAATAAACATTTGCTGGGGAAAAAAATGGATAAATCCAGGGTTTGAATAGAAAATCCCTCTTTCCAATAAAAACCAAAAGGCTACTAGGTAGCAAATCTAATTGTAAGCCTTTTGTTTTAGCTAATCCAGCAAGGGAAAAAGAGACACCCCCTCATTACTGCCAGGTGAAGCTAGAAATCTAGGCTTCCCCTTCAGCCTCCATCCTCAACCACAGAGAGGAGGTCTTTCATCACTCCCGGGCTGGGCAGAGGGGGCAGTTCCAGCTCCTGCTAGGCCTCCTCAGATACTTCTCAGACTGGTAGAATCAGGGGTGACTCATTGCTGCCCCCTCATGCCCTTAAATGGCACCATGTGGGGGCGACAGCTGCCTACCAACAAGGTAGATAAAGATGACAGCCACCAGCAGAGCCTGGAAAGATTCACTATAGACTGGGTAGTAGTCAAGGATCCCCACTTGGTTTTCACTGGCCTGGTGAAGGAGTGTAGAGAGCAAAGTTTGTCTGCAGTATTCAGTTAAAAAAGAGTATTGTCTAACAGTTTTGTCTTGCTAAGCTGCTCCTTTCCTGACCCTTTGATTAAAGAGAGCAGGCTTTTGCTAGGGCCTTCTCTGTGCCCATTCCTATTTTAAAGTTGCCAGTTATTGCATCAATAACTCTGGGGTTATAAGACAGAAAGAAAACCTGAAGAGCTCACCACTAAGTTCCTTAGGTCACAAGGTCCAATCTAGTCTACCTTCTTCTTTACAATTTTCTTCTTGTGTTAGCTGTTTATACAATATTCAGGAGAGGAATAAGGAAATGTACATCTACTCCACGGGGATTAGAGCAAATTATATGTTCTCTTATCTTTCCTGAAGTAGAAGTCTTGCATTGTATTTTTTTAAATTCCTCTCTGCTAACATTGATGTGTAAAGCACCATCTTATCATTGTGACATTGGATATATCCTTGTTCATTTGTTTGTTAGTTCAGTGAGAATTTCTAGAGGCCTTGCCACATGGCCAACACTAAGTCAGTCCCTTAGCGTGCAAGAGCCCAGCTGCAGTCCAGCAGAGGAGACAATGCAAAGTGATGCTGGCTGTAACACAGATCTACGCAAAGAGTTGAAGGAGACTGGGGAGAATGCAGTTCACTGGGGTGAGGTGAAGGCAAAGGTGAGGAAAAAGTAGGTGAGGAGATAGATCATGGAAGATCTGCAACTTTCCTGAAGAAAAGCTCACACAGACTACACTGCATGGATGGAAACTGTTGCATACTTCCCTCTGGGTCGTGGCAGAATTGAGGCCTCTTTCATTCCAGGGTGTTCAGAATGCCTCTGTTTAGGTGTCTAAAATAGTGAAATCATTGAATCAAAGAGTGGAAAGGTGGTTTCCAGTGGCTGGAAGAGGAGGTATACTAATCAAAAGGCATAAATTTTCATTTAAGCAAAACAAATAAGCTCTAAAGATCTTCTGTATTATTTGTACCTGCAACCATACGTAATGTATTACACACTTAAGAGAGTAAAGTTCATGATAGTATTCTTACCACAATATTTTTTTAAAACTCATAATACTCTCTTTATCCAGCCAAAGCAATTTCAGTCAACAGATTGTCAATTTTAGTTTTCCCAGGCACTGCCATAATCATATGTCAAAAAAAGAAAGTACCATTGCTTTTCTTTCAACCGATTAGTGGTCCATTTGGATCTGCCAGCATTTAAACTCCCAAATTTAAAGTCTCAGAAACATTGTGTCATTAAACTTATTTATGTTACTGTTGTCCTGGAAATAAAAATGGTAGAATAAAAGAGTGAGAAAGTAAATAAATAAAGATATTAAGGCTGAAAGGAAGAATTTAAACTAAGACTCCACACTTAATCTTATCACAAGAAGGGGATCCACATATAAAGGATGTGGTCTGAAATTGATGGGTTTGGGCCAGAACAACATGTTCATCTGACAGGCCACAGAAGCAGCAGCTATAATCAAGGGAAGGATTTAACCCTCCTATGCCAACCAGCATTGCTGTTATGGACTCTTCTGGACTGACTGTCCCCTCACTGTGGCTTATTTGATAGTCCTTTGACCTTAAGGCAGGACCACAAACTCTATTCTGTTAGATCTGACTCACTGCCCATGCTTTAGTGGGCAAAGGGGAGCAGCAAAGACCTACACAATGTTTTCCCAGAGCTGCATGCTAAATCTCTAACTTATGATATTGTCATGTGACATTTGCTGAGTGTACAAGCTCATAGTTTAAAGGTTCAGGGGAAAGTAAGTATATTGTATTGACTCATATTTTTGCTTACTATGTTCTTTCCTTCTTCCTAATAGTTCAGGATTCCTTCTTTATCATTTATGTTCTGTTCAGAAAACTTCCTTCAGCCATTCTTTTAGGATAGGTCTGCTGACTTCAAATTCTCAGTTGTTCTTTGTATGAAAATGTCTTGATTTCCTCTTCATTCCTAAAAAAAATTTTTTACTGGATAAAGGATTCTGGACTGACAGGTTTTTTTCTTTGGACGCTTGAAAAATGTTACACCATTTCCTTCTGCCCTCAATGGTTTCTGATGAGAAATAATCGGTCATTTGGGTTGTTTTTTTTTATCTTGCTGCTTTCAAAACATTCCTTTCTCTTTATTTTATTTCATTTCATTACTTTTATGGACTAGGGCTTAAACCCAGTACCTCGTGAATATTAGGCAAGTGCCCTACTGCTAAGCTACATCTCCAACCCTTCTTTTGTCTTTGGTTTTAGAAATGTTTAATATGACAGGTCTTGCAGTGATCCCATGCTAGGTATCTTGCCCAAAGAGCTTAAGACATCATACTACGGTGATACATGCATACCAATGTTTATAGCAGTACAACTTGTAATAGCTAAATCCTGGAAACAGCTCTTATATTCATCAACAGAAGATTGGATAAAGAAAATGCAATATCTCTACAGTATAATGGAATACTAATCTGCTATAAAGAATGACAGATTTGTGACATTTATACAAAAATGAATGCACCTGGAAAATATAATGTTGAATTAAACAAACTAAACACACAAGCTTACATATTGTATGGTATCTATTTGAGTGAGGCAAAATACAAAGAGAAGAATAAAGAATGGATATAAGGAGACAAGGAGATGGATCTCTTGCAATAGGGAAGTGATCCAAGGGAAAAAGTCTGAGGGGTGAGGAGGAGGGGAAAGGGAGCATGACTGTGTTAGTCAGCTTTCCTGCTCTATAATGGAGTACCTGAGATAAGACAGATTTGTTTTGGCTCACAATTTTGCTGATTTGGCCCCACTGCTTTTGAGCCAATAGTGAGGTAGCACACCACAGGAGAAGAGACGAGGGAGCAAAGCCCTCTCCTCATGGTCAGAAAGTAAAAAAGAGAATGAGGGAGGAGGGCAGGAAGGGAGGGAAGACAAAGACAGATCTTATTCCTCTGATCACAGAATTAGATGGAAACGGTTTCAAAAATCATGATAGCCCATTAGGAAAAATCCACTGAATTCTCACAAAGTTCATGAAAGTGAAAGCACACTGTAAAGAAAGATTGCTGCTTGGCAGTTTAAACAACAACCTTTAATGGCAAAGCATCTCAGTCTGATGTAAGCCATTACCGCAGGCTTTTGTGACCCTGTGAAGAGGAAACTTCTCTGAACCAGCCAGTCAGCACAAAGGAAACCATCCCAGTGACTCAGATCTAAAACCTCTGGATGCCTCAGTGCACTCAAATCCTACAGGATGATGAGGTGCTACTGTGGCCTTCAAGATGACTTCCAGAGGTGAGTCAGAAGTACAGCGCCCTAGAAAGGAGGCAGTCAGAGATCTCCTGGTAAACTAGTTAGTAACTGGCTCTCCGGGGAAAAAGTCCTGATTTATATTATTTGCCATTTGCCATTGTGTAAATAGTCCTACCGTAGCAAATTTCAAGCTAAGAATCAGACATTGCCGAAAGTGAAGTTGGGAAGAGATGTTGAGTAGCGTGCTGTTACACAGTCCAGATAGCATAATCAGAAATAACTTCAACAGCATAAATATTAGTAAAATGTAATAAAATAAGGATGAAATCATGTGCCCCAACATGCCACTAATCTGTGTTTTATTTTATGAAGAAATATTGACTGGAAAGTGAACCGGTAAAAAGATAGGTGTTTTATAAAGGTACAAATCATTCAAAGAGGTAAAACAAAAAATAAATAAATAAAATAGTTTTAAAGTAGTCTCAATGGCAACCCACAAAGTGGGAAAAAAATGTTTTCCAGTTATTCCTCTGACAAAGGACTAACATCTTGAATATATAAAGAACTCAAAAAATCAGACCCTCCAAATTTAAAGACCCAATCCAAAAGTGGGCAACTGAAATGAATAGACACTTCTCAGATGAAGAAGTAGAAACAGCAGATAGACATATGAAAAAATGTTCAACATCACTGGTCATTCAAGACATGCAAATTAAAACAACCCTGAGATTCCACCTCACTCCAGAAAGAATGGCTGCTATCAACAAATCAGACAATAACAAATGCTGGAGGGGCTGTGGGGAAAAAGGAACCCTTCTCTGCTGTTGGTGGGAATATAGACTCGTGCAACCACTATGGAAATCAGTGTGGAAATTCCTCAGGGAGCTAGGACTAGAGATTCCATTTGACCCAGCTATTCCCCTTCTTGGTATCTTCCCAAAAGAATTAAAACCATCATACCACAGCAATATATGCACACCCATGTTTACAGCAGCACAGTTTGTAATAGCTATATCTTGGAAACAACCCAGATGCCCATCAACACCAGAATGGATAAAGAAAATGTGTTTTTTAATACAATGGAGTACTACTCTGCCATAAAGAATGATAAGCTTGAGATATTCCTAGGTAAATGGATGCATCTTGAGACCATAGTCTTAAGTGAAATAAATCAGACACACATGTTTAAATACCACATAGTTTCTCTGGTGTGAGAAACTGAAAGTGTGAATAAAGATTAAAATGTATTATATTGGGAAAGGGAAGAAAATGTCCAAATGGGAAAGGGAACAAGGGAGGGGGGAAGGAACAGAGGGTCAAGAGAAATAAGAAATGGAAGGAAAAAATGGAAACAAACTTTTTGTAAATAGGAAGAGAGGAGGGGGAGAGGGAAGGGGAATGGGAAAAAAAGAAGCAACAAGATATGTCATGTACTGGTACAAATCCCCTATGATGAATGTTATCACTATGTACATATAAAATGTACTATTAAAATAAAATAAAATTTTTTTTAAAATAATAATAATAAAGTAGTCTCAATGGATGTTTCTACTTACATAGGTTAAAATCTGAACCTGAAATCCAAAATCTGAAATACTATAAAATCCAAATTTGAAATCTAAAATCTGAAATATTCCAAAATCCAAGACTTTTTAAGTGCCAATACGACACCATAAGTGGAAAATTACACACCTGAGTTTCGTGTATGAGTCAAGTCAAAAATATAAGTGCACTGAAAATATTGTGCAAAATTATCTTCACGCAATGTGAATAGCATGTATATGACACATAAATGAATTTCAGTGCTTAGACTTGAGCCAAATCTCCCAAGTCACCTCATTATCTAAATGCAAATATTCCAAAGTCCAAGAAATTTCACAATTAGAACATTTTGATCCCATTTCAGATAAGGGACATTCAACTCATACTATGTAGGCATAAGTCTGCAAATTTTTATCAAATTTTGTTATATTGATTTACTCTAAGTGAACTGTGATAATAACTTCACTAGTGATGTGCTTAGTGTTTCAGGGAAAATATTCATGTTAGTTTATAGGGTCATTGGTCACCAAATAAGGCTAGCCACTGCCTGGCCCCAAAGTTTTAAGGGACACTGTAATTTCCCACTCCAAGTTGTCTCATCCGGGTCTAACTTTTCTTCCCACCAAGGCTTCTTTGAGCCCCCGGCTATATACTTCCTCTACTTTAAGTTTTTGTTTGTTTGTTTGTTTTGTTTTGTTTTGTTTTTTGTGAATCTGCTGTGAAACATTTCAACTATCAGCCACACCAAAAAGTTGAAAATAACACTTTCCCTACATACATTCAGTGCCCCACGTAAATCCTCCGTTAAGCGTTAAAGAGCACACTGATCCTCCCTTATGCACAATTTCACTTTGAGCAGTTTCAGTTACCCATGTGGTCTGAAGACATTGAATGGAAAATTCCAGAGAAAAAGAGAAGCCACGTTCACATAAATTTTATTACAGTATATTATTATAATTGTTCTATTTTATTCTTAGTTATTTTTAACCTCTTACTGTGCCTAATTTGTAAATTAAATTTGATCACAGGGAGGTACATATAGGAAAATATATATATAGGGCTCAGTACTATCCATAGTCTTAGCCAGCCACAGGGGGCCTCGGAATTCATCCCCCCACAAAGGGAAGGACTACTGTCTATAACCTACAGGGAGCCAGGTTCTCATACAGTTTGACATAACATACCCATGGATTGTTCACCCCTCTTCCCTCTAAACATTCATTAAGGTAACATTTGGGAATGGGAAATTCGAAAAACTTGGAAAGACGCAGAATTGATTGGGTGAAATTTTTCTAAAATTTCACAAATGAATCAAATTAGCACAAAGATAAAAATATTTCTCTACCTGCGTAAAGCAAAGAGAGTAGAACTTCAAGCCCTATTTGCCTTCTACATTTGACACAGCTGGAAACAATGATATACCCAGGAGCCAGCATGAAGTCATCTTTGTGTGGTGAGGCACGCGTAACTCAAAACATGTTAGGGAGCCTGAAGCACCTGAGAAGGGTGTGAGTTGTAATCTAAAGATAACAGGAGATTCCTCAAAAAACTACAACTGGAGGTTCCATTTGACCCAGCTATTCCCCTACTGGGGATCTTCCCAGAAGAATTAAAATCATCATACCACAAGGACGTATGCACCACCATGTTCATAGCAACACAATTTGTAATAGCTAAGTCTTGGAAACAACCTAAATGTCCAACAACCAACGAATGGCTAAAGAAAATGTG